>JAANDH010000834.1:0-129346 GCA_011799765.1 Nymphaea thermarum | reverse complement strand
TCCCTCCTACAGGTTAATGATGCTCAACAGTCATAACCATAGGCTTTCGATCAGCAAGGGCTGGCCTCTTGCGGAAGCTACCCACCTTTTAACTATTACTCCGGTCAATGGCTTGTACAGGAAATGGATCTCTCATGACAATCTGTGGGATCCCTTTCAAGATAGCAACACGATGAGATGAGGGTCTTTTGATCCTTCCCTTATT
The DNA here is from genome assembly GCA_011799765.1 of Nymphaea thermarum. Classification (NCBI taxonomy): domain Eukaryota; kingdom Viridiplantae; phylum Streptophyta; class Magnoliopsida; order Nymphaeales; family Nymphaeaceae; genus Nymphaea; species Nymphaea thermarum. The sequence goes on along the minus strand of JAANDH010000834.1, from coordinate 129,141 downwards.
TTTTGCTGTAAATATTACTCCATTTTGTTGAAATAAAAGGAAGGGGGCCTATCCCCCACGCAGCCTTTGTCCGGAAAGTACATGAATTACATGTTCTAGGCAAATAATTGTGAAAAATACGTTCACGTGAAGACCCTATAATAAGTTATCCACAATACTTTTCTGTATTCCTAGCTTTTTCCATGGCCATTGTTCTTGGGAGAGCGCAAATTCTATTCAGCGGAACACACACGAACACACAACAGACAGAGATGCCACAGGGTTTCACCGACTTCAGTAACAAAGCTGTCGCACTTTTGATGTCAAAAGGCTGGACTTCAGCACAATAGTTCAGAAATGGCACACATCTCCATTTCAGATTTCAAGAGGGAATTTTTAAATTTCATAGTTCAATTTCAGACTTTTTACAAAATATAATACCTCGGCGGGAGTTACTAATTGACTATCAACGGGGTTTCCTCCACGAGGATGTTTCTGAATCTACTGTATCTTCCGGAACCTGCCTGCGTGGCTATCATCACCCGTATTTAACCTTCCCATTGACGTGTTTAGCCGACGACTGCCATCTGGAGGGTCGTGTGGGACAATAATGTTCATGAATTTCCTCTTGGAGAAAGCTAGCCACCATTTGTTTGGAGTGCCATTCGATCTGTAAGTACAGCTCAACAATCTGCCGCTGGTTTCCTCTCTGATCTGCTTCAAATAGTTCCGGAACAGCTCTGCTAACAAAAAATAGCTCGACATTAATGCCACTTAAGTATGTACATCAACATGGTACGACCAAGGTTGAAGGCTGCAAGATCCAACTCAGGCACGACTATAATATAGAAGGCAGAGATGGATACGCCCAGTAACAGTTGGACAAAGTCAGCACATCCGTCCATGCCTGGATAGAATGAGCATATCCAACCATGTCCATGTCCGTATGGAGCAGCCACACCTTCGTGAAGGTGCACGCAAATGCTATTGAGTAATTCACTGATCATCTCCAAAAGAAACACGAAAAATGAACGGCACCAACTTCTTGCCACAAAATCTTATATTAAAACAAAATAATACTGAAAGATTTATCAGAATACCTGCTTCTTCCTGAGACTCTGGCGGTGCAAAAAGGCCACCAAATGGAAACCCAGGTTCTCCAGGCACGGGAACCTTCTCAAGCCCTAGGTTGATGATAGCCTTGGTACCTTCTGCTAATGTTCGACATCCCTCAAGTCTTTTGAGAGCTATATTGATGTAGAGGGTCAAATAAATCAGGAGCTTGTCGGCTGAACTTTTGACATCAAAGTTCCTAAAGAAAACATTGGCACGGAAAAAGGTGATTGCTTCATCCACAATGTCAAGTGCACCTGTTGAAAAGAACATGTTGGAGAAATGAGTAATAAATTAGTGTGCAAGCTTAGAAAATATAAAGGGAAAATGGAAAAACCAAAAGTCAGTCGACCTTGATCTGAAACGGGTGCAGGGCCCTTAATGTGGCTTTTCAATGGAAGAAGCGGGCAACCACAAGCCTTAGTAATGCCTTCTTCATTTACAAAACTTGAGTGGTAAACCTGTCAGCAGATGGAGAGTCACTTCGTATAAGGATGGAGGTTGACGCTGCACCCAAACCTGCCTCAAAGGAAAACCTACAGTATTCTCTAACTTTATAATCAAGTAAATGCAGCAAGTGTTCCACGATCTGAAAACCAGATTTTCCAGTGTATTAAATTTAATAAGAACGTCTAGTTCACAAGATGCTTGTTTTGGTCAAATAAATCACAGTTTTGGTTCTTCCATTGTAAGAGCTTTCGCCACATAATTGCATCTATGATCAACACCCAAAAGAGGCATTAATAGTCACGAACTAGACTCGCTATGTTTGAACAGCCCGCAATTATTATGTGGAAGTTTAATAACCACAGGCCCAAGCAAGCATGCCTACAAATCAACCGTCAAACTTTTCTCCATTTCTTAAGCAAGCAACATCAAGGTCCTTGAGAACGTTTAACAGAATCTAGGTTTGAAATAAGATATACCTGAATTCCTTCAAATCTTCATAAGTTACTGAAGTTACCTTCAAATTCAAGGGACGTGTGAGAATTTCATTTGAAAGAAAACAAGCAAAGAGTCTTGATTGCATCAAGGGTTGAGTGAGAAGAAAGAAAGACCGAAAATGGAATTTTTCTCTTTTCATATACTTCCTTAAGCAGAAATGTAGGTTTTGTTAAAGAAATGTGTACAGACTACAAGAGAAAAACAAAATGAGGACCAATCTCATAATAATAATGTAAATCTGATTCTTTAGAAGTCTAAGAAACAAAGGTCAACATTTTGGTGAAAACAGAAACAAGCCCTAAAAGATAAAAAAAAAAAAAGAGCCTTTTGCCGTCTCCTAGTCATGGTCTTCTTTGTGAAAGCTAACAGCTAGTGGTGAGACTATGTCAGGTTAGGAACAAGCATTTGAATTTGGTGACCGAATGAATGTGACTGCTCAAACAATGAGGGGGACATGTTTTGTAACTGAATTTTTTTATAGTTAACAAGACCGATATTTAAGGCATATGAAGTTTGCTTCCTTGACATAATTTCTCAATTCATGATGCAACATGTTCACTAGGGTGCATGTTATATTAAATCTTATTATTTATTAACCTGGGAACCTATACCACTAACGCTATAGAGAAACTAATGAAAAAACATGCTTGATGCTAAAGGGAAACATGAATGACAGGATTTAGGTATGTTGATAAACAGTTAGAGAGGGGTTGTATGCATTCCTTGACCCAATGTAAGCCAGATATTCCACACATCTAGCGTCAACATCTTAAGCTTCAGATGTCTGAGACATATGTAAAGGATAGGCAGTTCAGCAACAGCCTACCAAAAGAGTTGTTCAAACTTCAAAGTAGAATCAGTTACACAGGCTTAGAGTTATCGTTTATAATAGATATTTCATTCTATCATAAACTAGGGCCACAAATTGTAACTATTTGATAATTACACGGTACTACTCTCTTATAGCACTAAGCACCATTTCAATGAAGACGCACAACCACAGAGATAAAATGTTCTATGGTAATATACTTTAATGAGAAAAGCAAAGATCCATTATCTGCCAGTATGTGCACCAAAGCATCACCTTCTCTATACTGAGAACCACTCACCCTTGGGCAGTAATTATGGAGATTATTTTGTATTTTTAGCAAGTTGGAGAAACTTAACAACCACCAATTATCCAGATGAAATAATATATTTTTCTCTTCCAGTAGAATTTTGACAGCCATTTAGCAAAATATGCAATCATTAAAATGAAGATGTAGAAACTAGAAACATATATAACTGTCAGAAGTTGACTGATGAAAACATCAATTTAGTTGAAAGTTGAAACCCAATCTAAATGCGTCTTGGAATCTAGCTAGCCTATACAGTAACTGCTACCTAAGAGTAGTCCAAACTTAGCCTATCAGCTGAGAATCTGAGACAGTGACGAGCAGCTCAGCCCCACAGATGGGCATGGACTCACACCTAGCAAGCTGCTCAGCATGATTTTCTGACCAGGGCCAAAAAAAAAAAAAAGGAGATGTGTGAGAGAAGGGAGAAGACTGGTAGTAGAAAAGAGGAAAGATCAAGAGAAGGAGTGATGAAGGAGGAGGAAGGGAGAGTCAAGCTCTACTTCAAGGAAAGGGTTTAAATTGATTTTGAAGAAGAGCTTCCCTGAGTTCGTATAACTAACTCAGCAAATAGGTGGCGTCGATTTTTTTTTTATTTTTTTATGAACACCAACAGATTTCTTTATTGCAATTTGCAAATGAATATGTAGAAGTAAAACTGTAAAACAGTTCAAGCGCTATGAAAATTTGTTCCTCAAATGCCCCATATCTTTATATTATGGAAAAAGATGCAGATGCTTCAATACTGCTTATCCAAGCCCCTTCCCTGAGAATGTGGTTTCCAGGAGTTTGAGGAGCATTGCATCTTTCTGTTACATAAGGTGGATTTAGTAGTACACCAATTGCAGAATGGCACCATTACGTTCAACGTGATGCTATTTCACATCGTCTATATGCCTTATATAATATTCATTGAAATACCATAAAAACCAATAATTGTTGCATATTGTAATTGAAACTGTTTCTACTAAGTTTAGGTGGAAGATATGTTAACCTTTCTACAACTTTAGGATTTTTTGTTTTGTTTTGTTTGGTTCAGATCTAGATTAAGCATTCAACTGTTAATCTACAGTAGTTAAAAATGACATGATTCAAGTCATTCGACCAGCATCAACGCAATTTTGGGTTAAGGAGTTCAAAATGCAAATTGTAACCTATGACAACTTAAAATCACACGCACTATTGCAACTTCAAAGGAACTCAAGATTCAAGCTGGTCCAGAGAGCAGGGGATAAGTTTTGACACTGAGTTGTAGAAGTCGTGTCTCTCTGATAATCTCATATCTTCTGGATAACAAATATTTAACCACCCACATATCCAAGAATCCTAATTATCCAACACCTTTTTGATAAGGTGCTTTTTGAACAAGAACCATTGAAGCATTAGATCGCATAGAGAAAGGAATTCTGAGAATCATGAAAAAGATCATCCTACTTCTAAAGAAAATTGATGACATAATCTGAATAAACAACAACAACAACAACAAAGGAATAGGATGCAAATTCTAATAACCAAGTTCCTTACATACCATGATTTCTCTGTCTGGTGTCAAATGGAACAAAACCGAGGCATTTATAGATGACCAATCTTCAAATCTTGATCGATCCTGACTCCAAATCCAGGACTGCAAACCAAAAAGAGAAAGAGCTAACAGTAGCAAAGAAAAGTGCCACAGAGAACGAAGAACCTATATCACATAGGTGTTGGGTGCCGCCGGTGGAGGTAGAACTCAGAGAGAGAGCAGCGGACGCCGGACGGAGGGGATCGCGCCGGTGGATCTGGGTCGATCGATCAGAGAGAGCAGTGGACGGAGAGAGAGCAGCGGCAGTGGACGGAGAGAGAGCAGCGGGGGCGAAGCTCGTTCCCTAAATCGATGTTCTTTAAAAATAAAAATTAGAAAAAAGGAAAACCCAAAAATAGACTGCGCCCGACTCGCAGAAATAATTTTGACAGGCTATGGGTGCGAATCCTGGTCGCATAGCCGTCGCGTCGACATGGGTGCGGATTCAAAAATATCGCAACATATGGACTTGAATTAAGTGGAATATTTGCAGATGATACACTCTCAACTTTTCTTGTACTTGGAAAATGATTTTGTTCACGCTCAAGATAAGTTTAAGCATGACATTCAGCAACCTGACAAGCTTAAGGCAAGGCCAAACAAACAAACCGCCATCTGAAATTGCTTTCTATAGAATCACTTCAATCAGTTTGATTTTAGAACTGATTTTTCCAATTTTTTTCACTCTCTTAACTATATTTCCCACCTCGAAAATTCTAAATTGACTTTACTTGGTTTCCTAAATATATATATACATATGGTAGTCAAGCATGGAAACAAAGATCGTATTATATCTGAGGCAAACGTATCTAGTAATGACTTATCTAAATAGCAAAATGAGAGTGTGTGTTTGTGTGTGTTGAATAGTCAAGGATGGGATCAAAGACCATACTATATCAGAGGTGAATGTCTTTAAATTTGGAACTCCACTATTGTGTTATGATGAGTTAAATAGTCACAAATTACGGTGAGGTTTTTCTCGAGTATAATACGACGACCTTAAAAATAAAAAGAAAAAAACATGGTAAATTTTTAAAAATTTTAAAAAACTAAAAATAGGAGAAAAATAAAATAAGTGAGAAACTAATAACACAAACATCACAAGATAAGTAGATTTACAAAAAAAAATGAAAATAAAAAAAAATTGTTTGGCATTAAAAATAAACTGAAAAGGTGAAAAAACGCAGTAAAAATGTGTTTTTTTTTTAATTTTAAAATGCTATTTAATTTAACACGTTTTTTTCACATTTTTTTTACAAAAAATGTATTTTCTGTGACTAACTGTTACCTAAATAGCATAGAATGGCCCCCTTTGCTTAAACCATCAAAAAAATTATATGCCCAAATTACAAAAGCCCTCAGCGAGCTCAGGTATCCTGCCTTAAACTTTGGTTCAGTCCCTTTACAACTTTGATGAGATATCATTTCAGTAATCTTTCTATAGACATTGATCCAACAGAGCACAGTTAGATATCTAATAAAGCCATTGCATTTCATATTTTTTAGCCTATTTTGCATATTCACTTAGAAAATGTTACAAAAGACACTCAAGCTTTGAAGGGGTAACGTCATAAAAAGGCGCTTATGTTAGAATATCTTCCATTTATTTGTCTCTTTCATATACAATGCAGGCATTATAATGAAAAAAATTCAAGCATGTCGACGTTTAATAGTATTACAGCGTCAGGTAGCGGGAGTACCCTTTCCCCTCTCCTGTAACCCCATAACCACGCTTAAAGGCTCGATTAACTGTTTAAAGTTGGGGAAGTTCTTCATGAATTTTGCAAACATGATTATGTATGTTTTTATTAGTAGCAAAAAGCCTTTGGGCAGTGCTTGGTGAACATCATAAGAACCACAACTAAATTAAGGTTATACCTACTAATTCTCCAGTTCACGAGAACAAAAAATTTCAAATAAATGCCTAAATTCTAGAACCATATATCTATTCTGCATCTGAATGTACTTGTGTTTGACATGCATCACCTCTTACCTTCCATTCTTACCTTCCATAGGGTGGATTTATTAGGACACAGAACACATAATGTTGCGATGGATTAGGCTAGTGCAAATTCACAATGTCTTTATGCCTTGTGTACTTTCTGGGCTCGAGCCCCTGATTTAGTGTATTCAAACATGCTCCTTAGCAGTTTCAGCTCAAATCCTAAAAAGGCTATGAACCAGGACAATCATTTCATTAATGACCCTTCTTTTATAAGCCCTTAAAGATTTATCACGATCTTCAATACGAGACTAAACATTTGAAGTGTTACAATCCACCCCCCTTAAGGCACACGCGTCCGCGCGCGTGTGGGACCTCAGGTCCGAGTGTTAAATCGGCTCTGAATAGCATTATAACAACCTGATCCACTCCTAGGCTCGAGCCCCTGGTTTCAACGAATCTCAACCCCTCCCCTAGCAGTTTCGGATTCAACTCCAAAAAGGATAGAAACCAAGACAATCATTTATGATAATGACCTCCTTTTATAAGCCCTTGAAGATATCTCACAATCTTTAATACGAGACTAAACTTTTGGGGCGTTACAATCCACCCCCCTTAAAGCACACGCGACCGCGTGTGTGGAGCTCCAGGTCCGAGTGTTGAAACTGCTCTGATACCTTTACAACAACCCGCCCCACTTTCTGAGCTCGAGCTCCTGATGCAACGGATCCCAACCCGCCCCCTAACAGTTTCAGCTTTAATTCTAAAAAAACTAAAAAGCATGACAATCATCTCATTAATGACTCTCTCTTTATAAGCCCTTCAAGATTCATCGCAATCTTCAATACGAAACTAAACAGTTGAGGTGTTACACATTATCAAGAGAAAGAACATAAAATCCTTAACTGTTGGGTATTGGAATTGAAACTCTCTTCTACAATTTTGGGATGTATTTTATTTGATTCAGATCAAGACTAAGCGTTCAATTGATGCTACAGTAGGTAGAAAAGAACATGATTCGACCAGCATCGTTGCTAATTTGGGTTAAAGGTTTCAGAGAAAGCCATTCAGTTCTGCAAATTGTAGAACCATAACAACTTAAACAAAACTTAACTTTCCACCTTCAAAGGAACAGTAGCTTAGCCATTGGAGCTGGTCCAGAAAGAACGGACAAGTTTGGATATCTGAGGCGAATGTTATCTAAATAGCAAAACAACGGCCCCCTTCAAGGGCACTTATGCTTGAATTTATCTCTGTCTTTGTCTCTTTTATAGGTTATGTAGACGTTAAAATGAAACAATTAATTCAGGCCTGAACACGTTTTATAATTAATCGCTCTGCAAAAGGCTTTTGGCTAATGATAAGATTAACGACGAGCATGCAGGTTTTCTGGGGATTTTCAGGCAATCAACGGCCTATAATGCATGGAACTTTTCATGGTTCGAAGAATCTCTCTTTGGTGCTTTAATCTGACAAACGTATTCTTGGAAGTCAGATTGCTTTCAATCTGAGCGAATGTTCTTTCCCTTCCCTTCTTTCTTTCACTTCACAGCATGTATGAATACAGAATACCGTGTATGACTGGACCTACCTACCCCACTGGTTGAATGGGAGGATCTGTGTCGGCAGCTGCCCCCCCGAGTCCGTGCCAATGGTGCTGCCTACCTTAATGCTTGGTAACACTTGCAAATTATCTCACGATTTGTCATAATCAGATGTTCTTCTTACCCCTCGTTTTAGGTCTCAACTTCCTCAGATTATGTCAAGATTACAAAAGAATAAGTTTCATTATGGCCACCCATTTGTCAATGTACCGTGATGGAATGAGTCTCATTTAATGTTAGGTATGTCGGACAAGGGTGGGCATGATGTCAATTAGTTTAGCTCTGCTTAATTGCTACTCTAGAGCCACGGGTTGTGCAGAACTGTTCACCTCTGTAATCTTGAAGTTCTCTCGACCACAACTCCAAATGAATATTGGAGCGACGTTATCTGGCTTCCAAAGTCAGATCTGAGACGTGTCATGTCATTCATGTTAATTAACCTATCTGCAGATACTACAGAACGAAAACATCCTTCCAAACTGAATGTTGAATTGAACCGAAATCAAGTGTGAGCAGAAACAAACATGGAACTGCACGTACCTGCCTGCACATGTGAGCAGAAATGCAGAAAGGCAACATAGTTTAGAATGATGCTTAAAGAAAAGGCAAAAGAGTACAAGCACAGACAGGCTAAACAAAAGGAAGGAAGGAAGAAAAGAACCGAAACACCCACATGTGTCCCAGCAGCGACCCCTCACGGAATATGCAAGCATAATACCTCGCATTTCCTACACATCTGACATTAAACTACACCCCATTACTGCTCAGCCCCACCACACTTTCTGGTCTTAACTCTTTTTAACGCCACAGTGGCGACACCAGCTTAGGGCTTCTGGACACCTTCGACCTCTCCCTACCGACTTACAATAATTCTGAATAAACTACACCGTCCTCAAAACCTATTTGTTTTGTTCGTTAAAGAAACCCAGGAAACTATTAAACTACATTATCATTAGAGTATCAAACTCTTTGGTAAAGGAATTTTCAATAAAATAAAATTGTTGAAAGAGCACGAAAGGGTTTTGAGAAATTAATTGACCTTTCCCCTGCGGTCCCTGGGTGACAGATGGTAGATTACCGAATATCCCTTTAACAGTAAATCTTATCTCAAGCAGATATCGAAGAAAAGTCAGGATAAGGAAGACACGACATCCAGTTGCAGAGGTGTCTCCCTGAGAATGGCTTACTGCCCCCAACTGACGCTATTGGTCGCCGCGCTGCAAGATTACTTATATATATCCCTCTACATCACATCATGCTACAGTATTTTAGTGTCTCCTTCGCTAGGAGTGACATAATATAGCAGATATATATATTTTTTGGAGATAAACAGTGGGCCAGAAACCACCATGGTTGGTATAGCGTAAGGCCTCTTGTGGGTCAAATAGAACACTCATCATTATTATTCGTAAAGTTGCAGGAAAAGAGATACGCAATTGACGATTTTGAAGCCTGTGGCATCCCATCGAAATTGCGACCTTTCCGGTTGCATGTACCAGATCACTCGGTTCCCCCATGAGGAGAAAGGTTCAGAATAGATTTCCAAAATTATGTTCTAGATATTATGTTCCTAAGTCTTTTCCCAAAATTTTTGTCGTGTGGATGAAAAGATCTTGTGCTTGAATCGCTGATTTTGATGTGTAACATTTTATATGGATTAAAAACTCGACGAATATTTTAAAACTTTAGAGTTTGGTATGTTATAAAATCTTACTTGGCAAACTTGTCCAACCGCTTGCTTCATGGTTTTCGGTAACTGGATCATCACATCATCTGGTCAGAATTTTGAAAACGTACACTAATAAACTGATTTTTTTTTTTTAAGTGTAATTGAAATGGTCATCCAGTTAGACTACCTGTCTTCTTTCTATTCTATGATCAGAGGATGGCTGCCGATCGATTTTCTATATTTTTAATAAAACCCAAAAATTAAGGGGGAAAATAAGAAAATAATGGAAACATAAAAATATAAAGATAATAGAAGATATACAGTTATTTCGGTTATCAGTCCTTAACGGGTCTGTTCATCAGCAAGTGTGCAGCTTGGTGATTTTATTATGGTCAGTTGCTATCGTGATTTAGAAGAAGTGAAAATTAGAGCAAATTTTATCAACATGCATGATCCCTAAAAAGCTGAACCAAATGATCTGGACCTGGAGGACAGGTTTGTTCTATGTGTAAAAGAAACGACCGAGAGCGAAATAGGGAACACGAAATTACAGAGCAAAGGAGTCCTTTCGATTCTCATCTTTGCAAAAGAAAAAAATCTCCAACCCCTTTCAAAGATCCAAGGGAGTCCTGTTTCAATAAATGGACGATTCCTGGATTTATTCTTGCGCAGGGAAGGGAAGGGACCGCTTCAATAAATATAAGCAGCCAGCAACTTCAACGTTGCTTCACTTTCGGGCTACCTTATGAGGAGGAGGACAGGTCGCCACGCTATTCTTGTGCAAAATTTACTCTAGGAACCACGAAAAGGTCTGCGACCTACTGCCCCTTTACAGCCATAAGATGACATCCAACAAAATCGCATCTTTGCTTAAGGTGCACACCGAATATGCCTTTGGATTTGATATCATGTGCTTATATATATATATATATATATATATATATATATATATTAAATAATCCGATTTGATTTTCATTTATTTCCATACATTTAAGCAAATGCTGTTGAATTATAAGCGAGTGGAGATGTGAAAAGACGAGGCACCGAACTGTCGCATCATCGTAATCTGGCTCGGAATGCAAAGGAGCCCCGGTTCTGACCCGCTTCAGATCCAGCCCATCAACAACCATTCACAAGTCAAAGCAAGTACTTTTCCTCTTTTAAGGAAACACCCCATCCTCGATTCCGACCCGATATACGTATTTAATACGTATGTGTAGTATACGGTTGTTAATGTACAGGACTTTCCCACGTCAGCAGTGGGTCACTTCAGTTCAATCAGTGGTCACGAGACGACGAGGAGTGCAAAACGGGTCGGGATTTTAAGCACCCCAGCGGCCTGGATTTTAAGTTCCATTAAAACTTAAGTTATCGGGTCAACTGTATCCCACAGACGTGTAGTACGGTCTCGGAAGAGTAAGCAAAAATCAGAATATGACCTTGATAATTTCCTGAAAAGGACCCTCAATTATCGTATGGTATTACAATGACTTTTCGTAAAGAAAGTTTGAGATTATCGTGAACTTTTAGGAACAAGAATCTTGCTCGGACACGGTAACCCAGGCTTAAAAATAAAATGGTTGGCGAGATGAGTTGGGCCGAGTTCTGTGATGGACCAAGCCTGTCCACAGACGCGACGAACTTGGTTCTCCACGCAACGCAAACATTGCGTGGGGGACGTCCTTCTTGGCGAGAAGAGAAGCACGGTAACCAGACAAACTGACATCTCTCTCTCTCGACGTCACTGACACATCTTCTTGGCGAGAAGAGAAGAGAAGAGAAGGGAAGCAGGGTTATCTTATCCCCCCGGCAAGGGCAACCAAACGAACCATCCATCTCTCTTTTCACTTTTTTTCTCTCTCCCAGTCCCCTCTCCAATTCCGTCAACCTCTTAAATTAATGCCTCTTCTCTGTCAGATAAACGTGTTTGGCAGCATGTGAAGCGTGACCAAGTTCATGAACTCCATCGCTTTCGCGGTACTGTCCATGAAGAACCAAAACCACCCGATTATTCCACAGACCGGCCCCTGTCCTTTTCCACGCTGTCCTGTCCGCGCTCTCCCTCTCTCGCAAAAGGCGACGAGTGGGGGCTCTAAAACCGGGTGGTCGTCGTCTCTCAAAAGCGAGGAGATTGGGGCCGGGTTTTCTAGCCCACAGACAGACGCAGCCGTTGTGGGAGTCCCTCTTAAAAACGGATAGCCCCATGATCGTCTCCTCTCCCCCACCAACTTCCGGATAAGTCTTCCACACCATCACCACCAGGGGCTACAGTTACCCAAACGGACTTCTCATCTCCAATCCAATCCCCTCTTCCATTATTACCAAACACCCAACCTACCAACATTTTTGCCCAACCGAGAGAGGCACAGAGAGAGAGAGATGCGGTGGTGGTGAGGAGGAGGAGGCAAAGGAGGGAGGCTGGTTATTTTGTGGCAGTCAATTCCTGAAAGAGAGATCGGGAACAGAAGGCGGCGATGTCGCTGGTTTTGGACAGCCGAGAGGTGGGGGTGGTGAACTTCCAGGATCAGGAGAAGAAGAAGGACGACGCGGTGATGCGGGGGATTTCCTGCTTCTTCAGATCCGGGTTTCGCGGTGGAGGAGCCAGAGGGGACGCCTTCCCCGCCCCCGCGGAGGAGGCCGGAGATGCTTCGTGGGCACAGCAGAAGGAGCGGGAGAGGCAGAGGGAGACGGAGATGGATAAGGGGCGCAAGCCCCTGGAGTTCTGTATAGGCGCCGAGAGCGAGTCGTCCGAGACCTCTTCCATCGGCGTCTGTTCGAATTCGTCCGTGGGTGGCGAGGAAGGTGACGAGGAAGGAGAGGTGCAGAGCCGATTCGTCAGTCCCCTGGGTGATTTGGGGTGTTTGGAGGAATCTCTACCCATCAAGTTAGCTCCTTATCTTCTTCTTCTTTTTCCTTTTTTCATGTCCTTTCCTTCTTTCCGTGTGTTTTTCTTTAGCCCTTTAGCCTTTTTCCTTTCCTCTTTTCCGCTGGACTGGTTGATTTTTCCTTTCCTCCCTTCGTTTTTCGCAGTTATGTGGAACTGTAGGGGAACCATTTTCATGCTCGGAAGACATTATTTTAGTATATCTAAAATTTTCAAGTCAGTGAAAAAAAAAAAAGACAGAAAATTGTAAGCCAGATGGATCCATTTCATGACATATGCACATTTTTTTTCCGTCATGCAATTTAATTCTGATTCTTTTGCGTTTCGGAAAGAGGGTTTGCAGAGATCTGCATATCCTTGTGTTTTTGGACTGTCCTATATTTTCTGTCATGCGGCGATTTCGAGACAAAAGGATAAGCTTGAAGTTTTTCCTTTCTATTATATGAAAGGAGCATTTATTTTTTCTTGAGAGCGAGTATTATTTTCATATTTGGGTTGGTTTCTCCCTAGTTCTCAACAAATTGAAAAAGAAAATTTGTTTTTTGGTAGCTAACACAATTAGAAAGAAGCTTATCTCGATTCTGAACCCAACACATGACATTTATGGACTCTAAATTATATCGTAAACAAGATTAGCACTTATCTGAACGATGTTGGCCAGGAGATTAAGAAACTATCTATGCGTTTAATAGTTGGTCAATGGCCTGATTAAGAGTCAGAACAATCGCTTCGGTGTTTGCTTATTATCATTTATTAGAAAAAATGCTCAGTTTGATGAAACGGAAGAGGCAGATGTTGACGTCATTTTTACTTCGTGATGCGATCATTTACAGGAGGGGATTATCGAACTACTTCGCCGGGAAATCGAAATCTTTTGGATGTCTATCAAGTGCAAATTCCGTCAAGGATTTGGCCAAACAAGAGAACCCATTCAACAAGAGGAGGAGGATCCTCTTGGCTTGCAGAAATGTTGGTCCGAGAAGGGCGTCGCTTGGTAGTTTCAGTGGGATGAGCTCAGAGAGCCTTTTCTCTCCTGCTTCCGTTCTGGAAGAGAAAGAGGAAGACGAAGAAGAAGAAGATGATGATGACGCCGACGAGGATGACGACAAGAGAGAGGAGAAGGATGTCTGTACTTCTCCTCTACCTCAAGGGAGAAAGTTGAGAAGTTTCATGTCTCCAAGGTCATTCTCTCTTACAGATCTACATCGTGTCTGAAATTTTTCGCAACCCACCTCTTTCTTTTTTTTTTTTTTTTCTCCTTTTCCTTTTCTAACATCATGCATGAATTGGTGTACTGAAAAATGAATGGCAATTCTATGTGCCCACTTGGGATGGCGTTCAATTTTTTCTCTTGTTTCTTCTCTGGATGATGATACCTGGTACCGAACTTCCATCATCCGCAACTTATAATGCCCACTTGGTACTATACAAAGTAAATTAAACACTAAGTTTTGGAAAGTTGTGTTATTTTTTTCTTAAAATCATTGTTGATTGTCCCACTAGAAGATAAGAAAGACTCGGCAAAAGGATAGGGACGAGGATCAGTTTGACTGTGGAATATCCTCAAAACCACAATACCTGGATGCCGTTTCTTAAGTTTTCTGAGGACATGGCCGATCACTTTAACTCGATCCCCAAACATCATCACATTTACTCGCCTGCTCTTTTGCTGCTGCATAGCAGATTTGTTCAAAACGGTAGGACGCCCTCGAGGAAGCAGCGCCCTCATGCTTCCTGATCATCGGCGGCCACGGTCGGAAGACAGTTGACGGCCCAGATATGAGGCGGGCCCACAGGTGGTAAACCGGAGAGCGGCCCCCACCGCCACCGGGGAAGATGACAAAGTTTGTGTGATGGCTTCATGGAGGCCCACAACATTGCGTGACAAACTTTACTGGGGCAGGAGATGAGATGTTTATGGATCAAGGGTTCGGATTGGGCGTTGGCGCTGAGGATAAGGATTCCGTTTGAACAGCTGAAGAGATTTCCTGCCCCACCCACTTTTCTGTCCTTATCAGGAAGAGCCAAGTTATCCGAGAGAGCGGTGAGGTGAGGTGTTGTGCCCTTCTCCATCCCTTGTTTTGAAGGTCCGACATGGATTTGGATTCGACTCTTGGATCTCGACCTGAGTATGTAGTTGAACCCAGGCCGGTCTTTAAGTCCAGTTATCTCGTGATCGATGTGGACTCTTGGAGCTCTGATGATCGACGAATAATTGAGTCTTGATTGTCCCCGAAACGACCTGCTAAGAAGATACCAACATCTTTAATGCTCGAGGATCACATTTAACTTGGGTTTTTTACAAGATCAAGATCGTGGGTTTCCTTCGGGGATGAACGCTTGGCTCATGTTTGCGTGACCAAAATTGAAGACTTTTTAAGACATTAAAATATTTATGAGCACGAGCCATCAACTCTTAAGCCTCCAATTTGAAGATTCCTACCAAAAAGTGATTTAAATCACATTAGTTTAGTCAGGTTTCTGAAACATAATGAATAGACAAAAAAAAAAAAACAATTGTAAAACTAAAATGGTGCATGCCCTCCAATGAATTAAGGAGCCGAAAGTAGGAGCTGAGCGTACGAAAGGTGCTTTGAGAAACATAAATCACACGGAAGTTGAAGGTAGTTGGTCCATCCCTTGTAGATCTAAAGCGGTGACGCGCAGGCCGCCAATCATTGGTCCAGCACATGAACCCCCTTACGCCTACACCTGGATAATCCAAGATTTGCAAGAACTGGGCGGCGCTCGATATCCCGGGGCAGGTGGCTGGAAATGATCAGGAGAGCATAACGACTTAATACCTGAAAGAAACAATATCCCCGGGGATGGTGATGGCGTCAATCAAAGGATGAAAATTTCAAGAAAAGATAATAAAGATCAAGCAAATGAAAGAAAGAATCCAAAGAGATGATAACGTTGGAAGCTATTAGGGTCAGTTGTAAACCAAAAATGGAAAATTCTTATGTCGAGGGAGAAGAGTTACCATCGTGAAATATCTATTGTAACAGCTCCTTTTAATATTTGGGAGCATTCCTTGGAAACATTTGTAAAATTCTCTTATAAATATTAGAGACTTGAGCTAATTAATGGATTCTAAGGCTGACAGATGTCTTCTGTGAGTAAACGAATTCTCCACGTTTTTGTATCTTTTTCAACAATATCACCATTTATAATTTAATTTGATTGCCTTCTTCTTCGTTTCATTTACCACGAAAAACTTGTTCTATGTTTACATTTGTTTTACTTGTTGTTCTTTGCTTCTTTGTCATTGTTCATATTAATCAGAGACATTAGACAATAAGTTCTCTTCTTACAGATAAAAGGTGTTAGTATCACAGCTTGTTAAATGCAAATTACAATCTGTTCCTCTGCTTTAGAACCACAATAATTATTTTGAACTCTTCAGCAATTTAGCTTTTTGCAGCAGGCCATGCTGTCTGCTTCATGGAATACAAAGAATTGAACTGACAGATACAGGATCAAGATGTAAAGTTTTGACAAACGCACAAAACTGTATAAGAAAACCTGCAAGAACTATGAGCGTCTGTTACGTGTAACTCCCTGCTCCAACTGTGTAGCAATGAAATCTTTCGAGTTTTGCTTTTTTATGATGACAAGTCTTTTTATTTACCACCACATTTGCCAGTCCCTGTGATGTTTCCGTGTGATGCAAGCCGATCTGCAGTACCAAGATTTCTCAATCGTCAAGCAGGACAGGTGGTATCTCGAAGTTTCCTGCATGAGATAATCTGTCATTGAATTTCTTGGTAACGATCACATAAACTCCTTAAATTAGGAAAATTCAAATGATAAGCTGCTAACTACGATTATCGTAATAATAAAAAAAAACACGAGCTGGAACTGCAGTAAGTAACAACATTGCCTATTACTTGGAAATGAATTCGAGAACACCCATGCACGTCGGTGAAACGTGCAGGCCAGGGCAGACATGGTGGCCTGCCACTCTTAATTTTAAAAAACCTACTTCAAAGTCAAGATATTATTCTAAGAATAATAAGATGAAGTTGGACAACCAACTCATTACAAATATAGTAGTAAACGGGTTCAACTTGAACTAATGTTGACCATAGGACGCTCTTGTTCGGTCCAAGTGGCAGTGACAGGCTTAGGAAGCTCCGCTGTTTGGAGTATGATCTCCAATACAAAACGGTTTGCCCGGAGCACTCTGTCTCATCAGTATAAATGGCAGCCACTCCATCATCCACAGAGTTCGCTCCGCCCTCTCGACGTGCCCTCCACAACCTCTTCAAAAAGCAGCACCATGCCTGCCTTGCTCTATATACCCTTCTCATTCCTCATGTAAGCTCTCAGAATTAAGAGTGCCCATCTTCGTTTCTCAAACACATGACGCCGCCACCTTCGCCGCGGCCTTCCCCTCTCCAGCCTTCCAAGAAGAAGCAGAAGCCAATTAAGATCATCCGGTACTTTCGGTCCATTTTCCGGTCGCTTCCTATACTAACACCCAGCTGTAAGTTCCCTACCAACCTGCCTGGAGTCCACTCAGATGCTATATCTGTAAGCAGCAGCGGCAGCCGTGTTACTGGCACTCTCTTTGGATTCCGGAAAGCTCGAGTGAGCCTAGCACTCCAAGACAATCCTCGATGTTTACCCATAGTAGTAATTGAGCTTCCCCTCCCTACTGGGAACCTTCTCAAGGAAATGACCTCCGGCCTCGTCCGCATTGCTTTAGAGAGCGAGAAGCGTGCGGCAGCAGCATCAGAGAAGACGAAGCTCCTTGATGAGCCTGTCTGGACGGTGTATTGCAATGGCCGTAAAGCAGGGTATGGAATGAAGCGAGAGCCTTCTCAGCTTGACATGCATGTGATGGCGCTGCTGCAGGCGGTGTCGATGGGTGGCGGAGTTCTACCATATGATAATGCCGAAAATGGAGTCAATGACGGTGACGGCGAGCTCACCTATATGAGGGCCAACTTTGATCGTGTCACCGGGTCTAAGGACTCTGAAGCACTCTACATGGTTAGTCCGGACGGGCAAAATGGGCCGGAACTGACCATCTTCCTTGTTAGAGTCTGAAACCTATAGACACCAGGAATCACAGGAACAACGGAACGTAATTCCAACTTCCAAGCAAGCAGCTAAATGAGAAAGAGGGAAACTGAAGGTGAATGTCTCGAGAAGATTTGATCAAGGGATCTAAAATGCAGAATAACCTGCAGATCCAACGTTCTATTCCATTACCATCTTTTTGCTTGGTTGTCTGGTTTCATGTCACCTTGCCAAACAAGAACTGGCCGTATGGGAATCTTACGACTCTAACTACAACAGTGGAATGAGCTAGCAGGATCCAAATCACCAGGAGAGCATCCGTCTATAACAGGAAGGGGCAATGTCGAGAGAGCAACATTGTTATAACCTGTACAGTAAATATCCGAGCAAGATCAGAGAAAATAAACAGCAGTTGGTCGAACCTTGACGCTGTCATATTGTAATATCAGGAAAACACATGCATTTTCCGGCTGTTGCCACACCTTTAAATAATGAAAGGGTGCTTAGGAATTGCTTATGAAGTTTCTTGGGGCAGAGGTTCTGGATTTTATCTTTTCTGTAGTAGGATATATTCTGCAGTAGGATTTCTGTTAGATTTCAGTGCATTTTTCTCTCTCGTGTGAGATCGTACCAGCATTAACGCACTAGATTTTATCATAACTCTGAAGACAAACATGGTTGGGCAAAAATAACACTGACCTTGGTTCATCCTATGCCTCCTATAAAACCCATTCCAGGTAAAGACTTCACAAATAGCTTGCAAATAAAAGCTATTGAATTTTTTCGTGGACACACATAATTTGAAATATAAAAACATTGATTTTGTCATACTGGTTGCAAATCTTGATTGGGCGTAATTGGATTTTTGGTCTGTAGGATGTCAATATATCAAATTTGTAGCGGATATCCAGTTGAATTGTTTCGAAGAAATCAGATATGAAAAAAAAATTAACATCCGATTAAGAAATTAGATCGGGTTGGATTTAAGAAAGGAGTTCCGATCAGATTCATATTTTAATATACATAAATGTCAGACCGGATTTGGCTTCGAGGAATTTAGTGGTAAATAAATACATATATTTAATGCTCATACCTTTTGAAAATCTGTCAGATTCGGTTCAAAATTTAGGTCTGGGTTCAGATTTGTATTTGAATGTAAAAGTTGGATTTGGATATGACTTTTATTTCTTGGTATTCGAATTTGAATTTGTTGCTGAATATGTGAATATCAAAGAAAGCAGATAGGGATAAGGACATTTTTTTATTCGAATTGGATCCGTTGACCTCCGTTATGGTCTAAAATGAATCAGTTGCATCTACATCTGGTTTTCTAAAAGTAGAATCTCGACATGCTACCGATTTCATTTGGATTTAATTCCAACATCTATGTTAATCTGAAACCAGTTGCATTTGGATTTCAACCAGAATTTTATTTAAATGCTAATTCCACACGAGAACTGCACATTTCCTTGTTAATTTTTCCAGGATCCAGTTATATTACAACTTTTTATGGGACAAGACGGCACAAAATGATTTGAGTGTCTGGTATGATGGATCTCAACTTGCCCTGTAGCTAGTTTTTCTTTGCATTAAAAAAGACTGCGAACTTGCAGCAATTGATAGTGTAGGGCAAAAAAGTTTAGTTTGTAAAGAGTGAAAATAAAAAAACAAATGTAAAAGGCAAAGGAACTCGCAAACAATTAACGTGGTTTGGCTAAACTCAGCCAACATCCATGACAAAGATAAAACTCTCTCTCTCTCTCTCTCTCTCTCTCTCTCTCTCTCTCTCTCTCTCTCTCACAGTACCAAGCAAAGAGTTCTTTAATGATGTGTCCTGGAGTTACAGCAACTCTTGAATTTTGAATCCTTTCTCTTTTTGTTTATCTTCAATAGATTGCTTGATTTAGGAAGAGATCTTCCACTGTGACCTTCGGCCGTTTCATGTAACGCGTTTGTTTGAACAATAGACATCTCATCTTTTCTGAATGTGATCGATATAAGATCAACGACAATCATCCTCATCACTTGGGATGTGGCTTTTCACATTCAGCTACAGTTAGCAAGATCTTGAGGTCCAGATTCAATGTTGAATTTGGAAGGATGAACATGATTAAGTGATGTAATGATAGCTGTTGAAGCAGGAGTCAATCTTATCCCGAGGTGATAACAGAAGGGGAAGCATGCAATAGCTCTGCTCAAGTAGGGGTTGGGCATCCTTTTGTGCTTCTGGGAGTCATGTCAAAGAAGGAGGCCATGAAAGCAATTGTTGTGAAATCGCTCCATAGATATGTATCGTTGGAGCTGGAGCACTGGGCTGGCTAATAGAAGAAAGAAAAAAAAAAGACGATCAGCACTTTCTTGTCTTGATGCTTGTCGCTTCCATCAGGACGAGACACAACGGGACAGGTGATATCCTTGATGATAATCTTCCTCCTCCGATCGTTTTCGAAGGATTCTGCTGTCCTTGTATGGAGGTCATCAAGATCTCCATCTTTGACAACAAAACAATTTAGCTAATCGTGTCACCAAAAGAAAAAACCTGATCAATTTCTCACAATGATCCTGTTTGGGAGATTGACAGTCTTTCTGTGTGAGCGGAAGAAACCTAATTTCCCATAGAGAGCCAAAGTTTATCATCCAACTTTTTTGTCTCCTTATGGTACATGGCCTCATTTTAGCACTTTATGGTGCTCTCTCTTACATTTTAATTTGCCCATCAATGATCCTTAATTTTTTTAGCACAAAAAATTGATGCCCTTAACACTCAAAAATGAAGACTAACCAGTAACCACCAATTAACTTACAGTCAAAAACTAACCATCAAAGGTTGTCAGAATCAAGACGATTCCATGATCATAAATCGTTTTCAACTCCATTCCTCTCTTTCCAATGTACATGACCTCTTTTTTATTTCTTTTTTTTTCCCTTTCTTGGAAAGAGGTTCAAAGGGGGGGGGAGAACACTTACATAGAGTTTCACAACTGTGCACCCTAGATCCGACCACGAACCTGTCAACAGATTCATGGTGCTATCAAACAAACAAACTTAAATTCATGGATTTCAGATACTCGAAGTCCTGAAATCATGGATTCCAGGTCCGACTGGGTAAAAACTCCACACCCAACTCGTACTGCTGCCCGACAGAAACCCTTAGCCTTGGCCGCCAAGGATTTAGCTTTTTCTCTCTCATGGCTAAATTGAGGATGCTGGAGTCTCTGTTTTACCGAAAAAGGGAGGGTTTAGAAAGCCCTCCTTTTCCGGTGTAATGAGGGCTTCATGTCCCTTTTTTTTGCTGGAAAATGAGGGCTTGGCCCTCCTTTTCTTGCTGGAAAATTAAAGGCTTCTACCTGGATTACAAGAAAGAGAGAGCCGATAAAATAGAAATGGAAACAAGAAAGTCCTCTAAATACAAGAACAAACTAAGAGAGAAAAAAAGAAACTGCCAACATCATCGGCATGGTGAGTGCATGTACGAAAAAGAAAAAGAAAAAAAGCTCCATGACAGTCGAGGGTGGAGAGAGAGAACCTGCATTCAAGAGCCTTCCAGCGATCACAAACGTGGGTTTTAAGACCCTTGGATCTTAGACCCGAGGGTTATCAAACACGCACTAAAGCTTCTTCTTTATGCATTCCTGTTCCCAAGTGTATACTCTGTTTCTATCTACCAGTTGCATCAACGCCTTCCGATGTTAACATGACATTTTCACCGACTAATGAACAATCATGTGAGTTCTACAATTGGACGAGCAACCACAATCATTCATGTTGCCACCGAAGAAATGTACCTTAGACTGAGTGGGGTTAATAATGACGCTCGCGATCATCTGACAGCGAACGATTCACCATCGTCTTGTCCATGGCCTAGAAGAATCGCCTGAATCTGCCATTATTCACTTGCCTTTGTCATCAACTAGCAAACTGGAACACGGCAACCCCATGGAAAGTTGTAGCCGCGACTGCCACAAACAAACCATGATCAATACAGTTAAATGGCCACAGGGAAGCCAGGTCCAAGTCTAAAACGGCAGATCAACCACGACGTTCTCGGCAGATTTTTCTAAACTTCCATTCCTCTGCTTTTCTTGGGCAGATCTTAGTTCCACGAATGTAGAAAGAAAGAAAAACAAAAACCGTGAAAACGAATAACTCATTGCCTCCAATGTAATTTTTTGATACTTTCTTCTCAGACACGCTATCAACACCTGCAGAAGATGAATTACGCGACATGAAAGCAAACAGCTCCACGGCAGCTAGCTGCAAACCAAACCATAGCTAGATGCAAAAGATTTACCACCATCTCCCCACATCACTATTCACAAACTAGAGCATTCTCCGAAAATTCGGGAGGTTTCTGGGTACTCGTGGAAAACAGTTGATTCGACTGGAAAACTCAGCATAGAACGAAGCATGCATCAATATTGCATTAGAAAGTAGGAGAGAGAGAGAGAGAGAGAGAGGACCGATCGAACTAAGGGATGAGAACCATCAAAGCGAACAGATCCATTCCTGACAGTTACAGGCACCAAATGAAACATGAAACTCAAAGACTGGCGAAAAATCATAAGACGCAGGGGTCAGAAATCTACCACCATAGGCCATAGACATCTCTGGCTACATATCACCCGCAAAGAAACGGATCCAATGGAAGTTTGAACACGAAAGCAACACTGCAAGAGTATCGCACAACATAGGTGACGACGGTGGGCAATTATAAAGGGACGAAGTGAACTGGGTCCAGTTCGACAGGAAGAAAAGGATACAGACCATAGGTGACGACGGTGGGCAATTATAAAGGGACGAAGTGAACTGGGTCCAGTTCGACAGGAAGAAAAGGATACAGACCACCACAAGATCGCCTCATATCTTGAACTCCTGGACAAAAATGGTGACCGCAAAAGTAACAGTGCTTTACAATGCAAAACATATCAGTTATCTACTGGACCAAAGCCAAAAAAGACAGATTGTTCCCGACAACTAGAATATTGTTAAAAAAAAACTAAACAAGTATTCTGTCCCCTGGTAAAGTGAAAGGGTAAAGATGTCAAAACAAACATTGACCATGCTGACCCCTCCACTGAACCGGTAACCCGCATACACAAGCGTTTGCAGGCATTCTTTTCAAGTAACCTTTTCTAAGTTGATGCATTTATACGCACCTAGCTGCAGTTGGAGGTTCGTTGTGCATGCCCTATTGTAGAGTTAATAAGCATAGTAGTGTTGTGAATAGGAATCCAAGAATTTCGATTCGAGGAAAAATAAAATGCAGTGTAGTTGAGCGGGTGAAAGTAATGCTCCGGATTCAGCAAGGTGCACACAATGGTCGGGTGTACTGATAAAAGTGATGGTTTTCATGCGAATAAATAACTCGTGGCAACTAATAAAAATCCCTTTCGGTAGTCTTTCCTGTGCAGTAACTAGTAGTAGTGGATCGCACCCAAACACAATTGAAAGTTTGTCTACTCTGATTTCCCTTACTTTAGGCGGCTTGTATTTCTATGGTTCTGCTGTGCTGGTCGCAACAAAAGTCATGACCTCCTTTGAGGGATTCCATGCCCAGGTGCAGCTGGAATCAGGTAGGAGAGAGACAAGAGAAATAAGCACATGCAGCGAATAACTTGCAAATACTAGCTGAAACGCACAGTATGAAGTCAACACACTATCAAAATTAAATTGAAAAAGGCACAAACCAATGGCAAGGTAACAGCAAGTTTACATGTCGCTCCAAATCCTAAAACTAAAATGAACTTATGTTTACGTTTTACACAAAGTAAAGAAGAGGTTGCAAGTACTGTTGCATCTTCGAAGGTTTAGCAACCTAAAATTTCTCTTTTGCAAATTCCAAAAGCAATCAAGACATAATTATTTCAACGAGAAGACCACAACGTGAACACTGCCACGATCTAATTGCCTGGGGAGCATCGGCTAGCCAGTAAGCAACATTGAGATAAAAGTATCCCTAAAAAAAAAAAATACATGACGCCACTATTTCCAGTTTTGTCTTCCAACCAGATCTTGAAATTTGACAAGTAAAAAACCTCTAAGCATTTCTCCTCAAAGAAAGTAGTACCATATGAAAAACCAGCCTGAATGTTGTGCACAACCCTCGATTCCTCACAGAATTCTTCCATCTTGTTCCGCTTCCCTAGGACCATCATCAGCCATCTGCTTCTAGCTTGAAGCAGCACGGCAGAAAGCATTTTCCAGAGACGGATTTGTCCACACGGTAAAACTGTTTCCATCAACATCAACATATTAAATCTCCCCAGTGCATGCAACTGGTCAATGACATTGCATATTTGAGATGACATCATGACAAATGAATAGGAGCCACATAGTTTTGAAGCTTGCAGAAAGGAAGATCATATTGAGTCAAACTGCATCAGAGGCAGCGAAAACACTAAACCAAAACAGAAGGTAGCAGCAAAGCGATGATGACAGCTTTTGAGCGCAATCAGCTACCAATTGGGAAAACTGATCAATTCTTTGTGCCAAATGCACTACACCCAAAGTCAGACGATGAACAAGATAAGAAAAGTTATCTTAGGTACATTCCAAAAGCATTGCCTGCAACCAAGAAGGGGAAAGGAAAAGTAAAGCAGCTGTCTTCATGTACACTCTATCAAGCTAACAGCAATATCTAATGCTTCTGCTAACCAGAAACTAAAATTTCTAACAAGGTTCAGCTATCAGTAACTATAGTAAATCATTTCGCTTGAGCATCTTTCATACCTTCATGTAATTCACACCTGGCAAAATGCAATATGCTTGTCCAGAAAGCCACTGTAAAAGGCAAAAGTACACATTCTCAATGCTCCATGTCAATACAATTTCATTCCAGCTGGTGAACACTTGATCTCTTGGAGACCGCATTAGACACTGCTTATATAGTTCATAATCAAGAAGAATCAAATAGAAAACTAATCTATACATCTCGGTCACTATTGGATGTATTACAGTTCATCATAGTGATGCAGCAAACGTGTCAACTTTCTCACGACTACGTGCTGCTTCCTGCCTAGTCCTCAAAGGAGTAGAATGTAAAAGTTCCTATCTCACAATCAAAGTACCCAATTGCATTGGAACTAAGGTCCAGAGAACAGAGCACTGATTTTTTTTATTTTTGGGGTTACCAAAATGAACTTCCCTAGGAAAAGACATCAGCTGTCTCCCCAAATGCAACTTGCATCATTTTGGGAGGCAGCAATCGCCATTTCTGTAAATGATATTTACTCACACACCACCAACATGCCTTCCGATGCATTTCCCTCAATAAAGTGCAAATAACTGTAACAATTGCACATCATTAAAATTGGAAATGGAATAACAAAATTGCACAATGATCATGAATCCCAACATGATCAGGTGTTTGGCTGGACTTTAAGCAAGCTTTTCTTCACATACAACAGAAACATGTTCCAAATCTGTGGGGCTCATCGCGTGTAAAGGTTTAGAAGCAGTAGTATTCAGGACACCAAACTGCATGAACAACAAACAGGAACAAATAAAATTACATCATCATAAAGGGAATCACAACCAGAACTCATGACACCTTTAGCTGCTGGAGACATGCTTGTGTTACCAAATCTGACAAATCTGTTTCATCGTATAGCAAATTCGAATTGATCACCAGACACACCAAAAGTCAATAGCACCTTATATGCAAACTGTTCCACTAACAAACTCCACACCAAGCCAAAGGAAGATCATAGATAACATCAACGACTAGTGCTAGAGACAGGAATAAAACGGGAGAAATTTTAAAAAATAAAGCAAGAAATTAATTGTCATAATGCCCAGATTCACATTAAAAATTAATTGAATTTTACATATATAAAAGGAAGCAATTACAAAGATTTCAGCTAGACGAGAGAAGAACATGTATAATGAATGATAATTAAGAAACGGGCAAGCTAAACTACAGAAATATAGCAGAGAAGGTACAGTGCCAAGAATCGACCAAACATGTACAATATGCATTGCTCCTCAACTGTCTCCTTTCCCACTGATACTTCAATTCAAGCAAATGTAGTCAAAGAACTAAAATGCCATCCATAGCATCAAGACAGCAAACGCTAAAATAAAAGTTCGAGTGTGCCAGGAACACTTTTTTGGACGTCCACATGTTCTTTTCCTTTAACACCATTCCTTGCGAAGGACGACCCAATCTCCAAGAATTATTCAGGGTACTCTGGTAATGCTGCGACGAAAGATATGTACATACACGCCATTCTATCTTACCACTCGTCTAAGAGACCAACTAATTCAACTTTAGATGAAGCCTCCAAATTCTTCAATGTTTACAATGGAAACTCTATCAACATGAGATCCATGACCCCTTCAGATTCAAAGAGTCGGCTCCTACGACTAGTACTGTACATCAAACAGCCGTTGGTGCAGAGCAAAATTGGTTGGTCACAAGCGCAGGATTCACCTTCCCGTTAGAATGCCTAGCTTTAGCAGTAGCTTGCTTAGCTGGCTTCAGCTGAAACAGCGAACCGACCATCTTCTCCAAACTTTGTGGTGAATACTTGGAGTACTTGCTAGAACTTGCGTCCTGCTCGACTAGTGGCCCATAGTTCTGCATATAACTCCGATAGACTGGAACAATGGCCTGCACAGCCGATTGGCACACCCTCTCCCTAAGGTCCTTCTCTGAGACGACCCAATTCATGTGTTTCCTGTACAATTCATCAAATACCTCATTGAATGCCTTCAGCCTTTTCTTCACCAAATCACGGGCAGTGGCTCTTCCACCATAGAAGTAGATGAGGCCCTCACGACTCAACAGCGCAGGAAGCTTTCCCCAAGTCTCCTTCAAGTATAGGGTTAGAAAGTACTCCTTGAAATGTTCGTGATCTTGTAGCCACGACTCGCCCATGAGATTTCCAAGTTTGGTCCCTTTAAGGTGCTTGCTGAAATGCCAATGGCAGTTCATCATGAAAAGATGAACGAGGGCAGTGTCCTCATATGCCTTGGACCATATCTCTAAATTTCCTTCCAGAGCCCTGACCACATTCAGTATGGCGTCGTTCAGAAGGCCCTCCTGAAACTTCTCCTTCTGCCAACTACGCTGAATGTCGAGCACCTGGTTTAGAAGTGGGCGATAATTGTCACCCAACAGCTGGTTGCAGTAGCTAGTAATGAAGCTCACGAGCTTTGGCACACCGCCATCTGCAGGCGGCGGCATCTGCCTCTGCAGCTCGACCTGCACTATTAATTCCCAGAATATATCACACACCCCTTCTACCAACCGCTTCACTAGATCCCGGGTGAGGCTCTGTATCTCATTGCATGCCTTCGATCGAAACAACCGATTGAAGTCCAGCCTGAGCTTGTTCATGGAGGCGAAGATGTCGAGCATCTTGACGAGCTTGATTGGGTCCTTCTTGCTCTCCGTTACAGTCTTCCCGAACCGAAGGAAATCAAGCATTCCTGTCTGCAGAGCGATCTGGGCGAAGCACTCCGTCCACGCGTCCGTCCCAATCCTCTCAAGAACCTCTCCGCAGAGTCTATACTCCAACTCGAACAGGTGTTTCACGGCAAACTCGAGGTGCCTCCCCCACTGCACAATGTACCCTTCTATGCTCTGCACCCCGTTAAACTCCTCTGTCGAGATCTCAAGATAATCGAGATTGAGAGCCCGGAGGCTCGCGCGGGCGTTGGCGCTCCGCACCTCTGTGTAGATTGCGATGCACCGATCGAGTCTCCCGTTTGCGATCAACCTGTCCAGCACGGCTTGCAGTTTCTGCACAACGACGCCGGGCAGTGGAGAGGGGGCGATACAGGGCGTTTCGTTCTCATCGGCGGGCTGCTGCATTTGGAGGGGAGGCGCGCCATGGTCGACAAGCAGGCGTCGGAACTCGCCCTCGAGCTTATCCAGGGCGACGTCAAGCAGCCCCCCATCGAGGCCGTGAGCTCGCTCATCTCCTTCGGAGTCCTGCAATTCTCGGAGGCAATCCAATGACTTCTTCAGGTTGGAGAGGTATCGCTCGTCAGCAACGGAATTGTCCTCCAGATACTCGACGATGTCGCCGAGCCACTGGATCGCAAGGGCGCAGTTCTCGGCAAGAAACTTGAGCGCCTCCTCCAGCCGCTTGACAACCGAGAGATAGCCAGCGAGGTCAGAACGCGGGTCGGAGAGAAGCGAGCGCTCGAGGCCATGGACAGCATCGAACACCTTGAGCACCGCAGCAGCCGGGCCTACAGCCCGGTCGATGTGCCCGCCAACGGCCAGCAATGCGTCCCTCTGCGCGCGGATCGGCCGCACTGCTGCCTCGAGCGCCGGTAGCCGCTGGTTGATCTCCTCCAGGCGCGGACCGGCACGGCCGAGAGCGCTCGATAACGCCTTCGATTTCTCGAGGCAGAGACGGAGTGACCGCCGGGCCGTCAACAGCGAATCGATGTCGCTCATCTCTCCACAGCACTAAAAAAGAACACGCAGAGAGAGATAGAGAGAGGGGGAGAGAGAGAGGGAGGTTCACAGACAGAAGAATCTTAACGCGAATATATGAAGATATGAAGGTCAAGCAAAGGTCGTATTCTTCTTCTTCTTCTTCTTCGCTTGTTTTCTTTCTCCTTGTCGTTGTTCTTTGTGTGCCTTTAAGTGACTAAGAAGAGACCCCGAAGCTGGACCCAATTCGAGAATGTGGGGAACGGGGGGGATTGCATGAACCAGAGAGCACAATAGAAGAAAAAGGAAAGGAGGATTTTCTTCTTCTTCTTCTTCTTCTTCTTCTTCTTCTTCTTCTTTGCTAGCGCTTGTTTGTGGTTGGTGGAAGTCAACCAGGACCGTTGAGATACCGGGTGTGCATTTTTCCAACCAAACTGAAACAACACTCAACACCTCCTTCTCTTTGCTACTTCTTCTTCTTCTTCTTCTTCTTCTTCTTCTTCTTCTTCTTCTTCTTCTTCTTCTTCTTCTTCTTTTCTTCCTCTTCTTTTTCTTCTTCCCCTCGTCTACGCTCCACTAGATTTGGGAGAGCAGAATAGATTCGAGTTATGCCTGGTGCTGCCGCTGCTGCTGCTGAAACGACGGTGGTGGTCGTGACGACAACGACGACGACGACGACGACGATGATGACGATCGGAAGTAATGTTTGGGAAAGTGGCAGGTTCTGGATTGGATAGTGAGTCGGTGCTTCTGAAGGTGAGGGTTAGGGTTTGGAGAGAGAGAGAGAGAGAGAGAGAGGAGTCCTTCTTTTGCGTGAACGGTCGAGTATCGTATGTGCGAAAGAACGCGGCCCCAGGTTTTTCACTTCCCCCTCCTCCTTTTTCTGTGTTTTTTTGTTTTCACTGCTCATGTTTTCTTTCTTTTTGTTACTGTTCAAGAGAGAAAAAATCATTCTCCCGTTCATGCGTACCCTGAAGAGAGCGAAAAAAAATAGATGGCGCAACAGAGATTTCTTTGTTCAAGTATCTTGAGTTACCAATGAAGTGTGTTTACACAAATATTGCACGCAAATCTTTCCCACCCTCCTTCTCTGCCACCGTTGAGTTTTTCTGATTAAATAAACTAAGCAGAACAAAGAGAAAGAAGATAGAGACTGGTCTCAGTTACTTGTTTGTTCATATCATGCAACGAAGTTACAACAACACCATCTTCCGTTTAAAAGAAAAATAAAAATATCATGCTGGCCGTCGTTGTTAGAAACAAACCGGCGGTCCAATGCTGCATCCCTCACCGGCGAAATAGCACGACATTGTTTCTTACAAGCAGAAAAGGAAAAGGAAAAGGAATCTACTAAAAATTTCATTCCACTAATGTCTGCTCACTGATGGATGATTTTTGAGAAAAAATGCATGTGATTTGCTGAGGCTGGAAAACGTGATAATTGGAAAAAAGTTTGCCATTCTTTACAGAATACTACAAAAACAGCGGGGGCGGTTTTCCCACTGCAACTTGGTTTTACTGTAAAAAGCGTAATTATATTATTGATTCCGTAGGAGATGGGGGGGGGGGGGGGGGGGGGGGGGGGGGGGGGGGGGGGGGGGGGGGGGGGGGGGGGGGGGGGGGGGGGGGCAGAAGGAGCAGCGCTGTGAAATATAAAACTGACAAAAGAAAAACAAGTAAAAAGAGGAATCCCGTTTGGTGGATACTGAATCATCTTGGACCTCTCCTTTTTCGAGAGGGAGGCTTTCTTTCTCATTTCATTTCCGTCCTTTAACAATGAACTTTTCCTTCCTTTTCTCTTTTCAATCTTATTTTTACTTGGCTTAGTGAGAAGGAGAAGGCAAAAGCAATCCTGCACTGTACTCCGTTGATCAGATTCCAGTGGATCTTGGACAACTGCCTTTTAGTTTCGGGTCCAGATTAAATGTAGGTGGTTCTTCTAATGTTTAATCCACCTGGATTTAACTACGTGGACATGCACCTACAGGCTAAAGATTCTGAGGTTTCGATCCTCGATATCCGATACGAGATTGCGGTCCAAAAACTGTTCGTGTGGATATTCCGTTCTGAACCGTCACCGCTGGCCCCGGCCCACACTCACCGCTCCGTTCCTTAATCGAAAAGGCAAAGAAAAAAATTGGAAAAGAATTAGAAAGGAGTGGAGGGGTTTTATAAAAGACAAAAAGTTGCGTTTTTACTGAATTGACGCGTGAGTGCAGATGGCAAAGGGCCCACCCCTACGTATCTTAGTTCTACCTAACATCTGGACCGTTGATTATGCCTCATGATTCGACGTACGACATTCAGGTCTGGGTTTGGTAAGCAAACGGGTCGGAGCCCAATACTCCATGTTGTTGTTGCCAGTCTTCTCTTCTTCTGCAGTGGATTCTGATGTTGTCGGGTACGGGTACGTGAGTCGACCAGCGGGTTATGGACTGGAACTGGATCCACCAGATAAACCCACATCCGGATCCATACTCGTAAATCGGGTCCTCATGACCAGAGCTGGAGTCTGGGTCCAGATTGTGCATGGACCTAGTGCGAGTCCAAACCTAACTGGCTCGTGGGACCCAGTGGTGCAGGTCCGGAACTGCAGAGGGTCAGGTTCCTGATCCGGCAAAACTTGACCCACTGACAGCTATCTTGCCTCATAAATGACCCAGATGGATCGTATCTACGCTCATAAATGGGCCTGCTCCTACGAGCCCACCTTCTAATGTTGGGGTTTGTCCCTGAGACCTGCCAACCTACCACGTACGCACAGATTAACCCCTCCAGATACATTATTAATTTCCTTTTGGATTACTCGGGAAAGAAACAAGGGTTACCCGATTCTGCTGGTCTCAATTGGAACTCACATCCATAATCTTGTTCAAAGCGGTACAAGATATCCAAATTATGGTTAGCGAGATCCGGATCCAGCTGAGTCTTAGGCTACCATCCATCTGCAAACGAGGATTTTGTCTATTTTCCGCTGGCGGCACCAAGTTCGACTTTAACTCCATCTTGGGAAAAAGGTTCCAAGTCCAGAGAATGTCAAAATCAGGTGGTGAGGGCCGACGGGAGTTAACCCGCCTGGCCGGAATTTCTCCATGCCAGAATCCGGTGCAGTTGAGATGGGGACACTTTTTCCGACCGGCTGGGGCAACCAGGAGATCACACTCCACTTTCAGTTTTCTCCATGATGGATCTGTAATTGGCCACCCTGATCATGAAGATCCTTCGATCGATCAACTCAACTGTGGTGGCCGTGACCTTAATGATGATGACCCAAAACAAAATGTGGACTTGCTTTGCTTGTTTCTCAAAAAAAGAAGACTTCTAAGAGCATGTGGAACTCCATCATACATAATCAGAGAGAGAGCTTCTATGCAGACTACAAGCTGTAGTGCTGCAAGTGGAGATTTGACGAGTCGATCCGCTAAAAGAAATGGCAGATGCAAGAGCTGTTGATCCAATCGATTTTGGACACGAAACAGGAGAATTGTTTTATCAATTCCAGCTCCGACAGTCTTTAACTAAGCCTCTATACAAAGTTTGACCACCGTAATATACTCAAGATTTTTCTAAACTGCCAGATCTCTTGCTTCTAAAAATGGATTACCAGCAGAAAGGATTCCATTAACAGGAGAGAACCGTCAAAATGATGGTGCCTAATTAAATATAAATAGTTCCAAGACCTGGGGTTGTCCAACCCCTTATCTGCTCGCGTCACCTCCTTCATTCATTTATTTATTGCACAAATAAATGTCTTCAAAGAGAAGCACGTCAATTCGCCGAGGTTCACAAAGAAATTGAAGGGCGCCTCGAATGGTGATGGTTGCAACACGGAGAACAACTTATGGTTACTTATTGGTGCAAGTAATCGGCGCCGTCCGTCTATCATTATTGGTTCCGATGGCCAATTTAGACAGCAACGGAAAACTCTCTTGGCTCCTAATAGACCACCGGCTTTCCATGGTCGACTCGAAGATCGTCAACTAAAGAAAGAAATGATTTTTAAAGAAGCTGCTTGCTTATCTATCTTGGCAACCGCGATACTGGACCGGCTTATCATATAGTTTTACACACACACACATATATGTGGTGGTCCTTATAGGAGGTGCTGGTTAGAAGTCACTCATTTATTAGAGATATTGTTAAGGGGGGATTCAGCTTGTCTCTCTTTCAAAGATGCCGGATTGTTATTGAAAATTTTGGCTTTTTAAAATGTGGTGGTATATATGAATGGGAAAGAATGATGCCTTGTGACTTCCACTATAAGTTATTGCTGCCGTCATTAGCGACAGGACAATGAGCCACACAATTTTTTTTTTTCTTTACTATGACTTGCTAACTGGGTAGTTGTTCTCAATGTCTATGAACATGTATAACATGCTTGCTTGTTTATGCCATCAAGATTTTCTTCATTTCCTCCACAGCAAAGGTCGGAACAGTTGTTTGTATCGGGCGCCTTTACTCTGACATCTTTCCCTTTGACAATTTGTTCGATACAATTTGTCTTGGCAATCTGAGTCAAACGAGTCCGTTCACTTTGTTCAGATTTTGTCCCAATAAAGATGCAAGGAACCTTTCTTTTTCTCAAATGAATTTCATTTAGAAAACTGGCAATTGAAGTCTCCCGTAATTTGAATGAATTGAAAGAGACGTGGCTTTGCACAAGGGCTGACCTGGTGAGAGTTCAATCATAACCGCGCATCTAACAGCTACGACCATATCCATTATGGCGCCCCATTTCCTTGAGCTGCACTCCACTCAATTGCCACTAAAACAAAGCCAATCATCCGACGCTACTTCAATAACTAAACAAAGTCAATTTCATAAACGAGAGGAGATTCTCTCTCTTCCAACAGTCCTCACAGGTTGTAGATAAGCATAAGCAACCATATAATCAACATTTACTATTGAACAAAGTGTGGCAGGGATAGCAAGATGTACACGCATCTCATCATGACTAACTGTCCGTTCTTCAACCTTCTCTCAGCTTCATATATAATTCTCCTCTCTCTCCTCAGATATATATATATATATATATATATATATATATATATATATATATATATATATATATATATATATATATATATATATATATATATATATATAATATAATCTCAGCCGAGCCAAGATTTTTTTAGCCATGGGGACTTATGTTGGTGACACAAATTTGGCATGAAAACTCCATGCATGCAATTTTAGAGTCATAAGAATGTGATGTTGAGACATTATAATGCAATTTTTGATGAGTTGGTGCAGGTAGTGCCCTAACCTAGCCAATAACTAGCTCCGGTATTAACATGTCTATATAAAATGGTGACAGTTATATAGCTCACTCCTGCAGACCGTTTATTCTATTATGAAAGAAGTTGAGATTTCTTCATCATGATAGATCAATAGTTCTCATGAATGAACTGAATAACTCGGACTGGTGTAATTGCGCTATCATTTGGCAAGAGAGAGAGACCTTGTTGTTTTTAAGAAGCACCAATTCATCCCAAACAAAGATTAGCTGTTGAGTGGAAGCTGTGTGCGCGTTTTTTTTCTCCTGCTTTATGAAGTTTCCGATAGAATTGCTAAATGTGAAGCCGAAGACATCTCTCTGTGCAGCAGCGGTTTGGCGTGAATGACTCAAGTCATCTTCCCTTCGAGAGAGTTGATGAACTTGATCATGTGCCCAACATGACTCTTTAATATTGTGCCAAGTGGTTCAAAGTTGATCAATTTGGTAATTCAAGCATGCGATTGGCTTGAGGTCTTTTTCATCTTTTGAAATGACAGCGTTTTGTTATTTCCAGAGTGTATAGGAACAGCAACCGACTACGAGCGTAAAAGTAAACCGAGAAGAATTGGGTGGATTAAAGTCTGTGGCGAAAGTAGCTCCTCGAAACACGGAACACCAAACAAAATTTGTTGGCAGTTTTCTTTCCAGAATGAAGTACAGAGAAAGAAAACCAGTCGGGTTCAAACTCTGCTCGTCAAAAGAAAATAAACTCAATTGTCGAGACAAAAACAGAGCTGCAACTTGGTCTTGATTTAAAGTTGATTTTCCATGAATGGAAACTCAGTTGGTCGACTGCTCAGACTCCATGAACGCAGATGACATGGCAAGTTGACCAACCATGGGCTAGAGTAGATCATATGCCCGTGCCAAATCCGGGCCTCTGTGTCATAAGTTCACCAACTCCAGCTTCACTAGAGAAGGGGAGGGAGAGAGACTCCGCCAACAAAATTCAGGTGTTAGATTGGCAGTGATATAAGGGACGCCCCTTTCGAGGAAGTGGCTAGAGATCAGGTAATTTCTTCAGTTAGGGCTTGCTTTTGAGCTTGTTTGTGCTTGAAAACACTGGACCAAACCTCATGAACCTTCTTTAGGCCCTCCTTTTATCGATTGGGAAGGTTACTGAACTGTCTCTGTTTCATTATATCTCTTTTTTACTCCTCATGGTCCCTGTGGTTCTGCTTTCACCACCGAGGACACCTTTAACATTAAAATATCTACAACTGCTTTTTAGGGGGTACTCTTTCTTCTAGGAATAAAATGGCAGGCTTTCCATACAAAGCCTTCCTCTTGCTTGTCCGTGTGCCTTTTGCATTTCAGGAATGAGTTCTCAGTCAAGAAACAGAAGGAAATATTATGTTACTAGAACAGAATAATTTGAACCTTTTGTAGGTCCTACAAAATATTGTGCTCATTACATTCACAAAATGGAAAAAATACGCAACTGCTCCATCAATTCAAGTACTCAGATCTCATCAACAGAGGCTGAAACTCATTGGCTTATATTTGCCATCACAGGACGTCACTTCAAAAACCAATATTACCCAAAATATTTATGTAAGAACTAGAACTTTGTTTGGAACTTGATTTTAAGATCAAGCTGACGTTGAAACAGCTTCTTTTTATGTAAGAAACCTGGTTTACATAACGACTTTAGCTTAGTGATGGCAGGATGGTTGAAAAGAACTCAATCTGAACCTGAGTGGACTGTGGCTCATGCAATGAGTCAGATCTGTTTTAGCACGAAGCACCAGCCGATCTGCCAGAACTCAAGTGTTAGTTTATCGCAAATATCACAACTGTCTATATGCAATCCCATATAACTCCTATTGTCTAATCCAAGCAAATGATTTTGAGAATGCCTCAACCCAAACTAATTTGGATCTCCGCACCCCTCAAAAAGCGAAAGGAAACAGCAATTTCTGAGGTCTGAATCGATTTTAATTGTAGTGCGTTCCCGAAGGATCGAAAGTTCAATTTTTCGTGGTCATTCACCATGAAACTGCCTATCATGTAGCGTCTGCGTCGAACAGATGCCCTGCTCTGGCCTTGCGTTTCTAGTGGGACAAAGCAGGATCAAATGGAACACAAGCATTTGGGCACCAACAAAAGTGGAATTATTTGAATAATAATAGTAATAGAAAAAATTATTGTTCACTTTTTTTTTTTCACCAAAATACATTTTTCGTGTTGATCTCTGTTGGTGGGCCAAAACGTGATAGGGAAAACTGTGCCACTGTTGGTTCCAGTTTTGTCAAGGTGAAAAGGGTTGTGTCACAAACTTCATCCCAAGTTCTTGAAGCCACATACAAATTAACAGGCGAAAATTACATTGGTTGAATAGGCGAAAGGGATCCAAGGTTCGTTCGATTTATTTTGTACAGAAACAATTAATTCGTGGTCTTAAAACTGAGGTCTGAATTATTTTTTTCCTTCATTCTAGAGATGCACCGCGAATCTGGAACTCGGGAAGGTCATTCATATGTAAGACCGGCCGTGAGCTTTGGTTTATTTTGGCTTCCGTAAAAAACTG
Organism: Nymphaea thermarum; assembly: GCA_011799765.1. Classification (NCBI taxonomy): domain Eukaryota; kingdom Viridiplantae; phylum Streptophyta; class Magnoliopsida; order Nymphaeales; family Nymphaeaceae; genus Nymphaea; species Nymphaea thermarum. Next base: position 93,097 of record JAANDH010000834.1, on the reverse strand, counting down.
CAATGAATTGAACCAAGAGACTTGGAAACTAAACCTGTCCCCAATACGTTACCCCTTCCTTGTGAGTAGTTGACGTATAATTCATAATGCGTTTCCTAAGTAGAACGGATATATATGTAAGAGCTCATACCATGGTATTAGTAAGGAGAAGTGAATAGCTTCGTTTTAAAAGTCAGAAGTGCAAACATGAGTGCTTTCCCTCAAGGTCTAGCAAAACTGGGTCGGCTTGTACAAGGGGCTGACGGCCACGCCAATCCCACCAGGCGCTGGCCTTGTACCAATTTCAAATTACTGGTCCAAACAGCTTCTTCAGTACTTAGTGGGCATCTCTCTTTTGTGGGGATCCGCCTAACCGCGTCATACAATAAATTCTCGGCACTGATTTTGAAAATTCATAGTTCTGTAGTACTCAAATTCGGTTCAACATTGTTCGTGTACCTTGCTAACTCTTAGGCGGCTTTTCCTGATAAAATCTGTTCGAGATTGGGCAGAATGTACATTTATCAGACCTACCAGTTATCATCTATGGATGTTATTTGACGGAATCCAGGTCCACGTTTCTGGCGCAGAGATGGACAATCAGATTTGGAGTGGAATTCAGAAAAATTCCATACCAAGGATCGGGCATGGGTTACGGTGTACATCCAATCCAACTAAACTGGAAACATCCATTTTAGCTTTGTACTGTAACAATTGAATCGATAGACGAAGGATCTCGGAATCGTAGTTTAGAGTTTCTGCTTGAAAATTAATATGCGTGCAGTTTCACCTGATTACGAGAGGGTGATTGTGGAAGATCAACTCACTCTGCGTTCAAAGAGATCAACTCTGTGATTAATGCTGATGCCGAGATGCCCAATGTGGGAAATGAATGGAAGCTGTTGACCGGAAATTGAAGAGGGTGGAAGGGAGAGCCTCGCAATGAATGCAGAGACGAGGCCCCCGGCCCTCCTTCCACCTGTGAATTTGACTATCGCCCCAGCCAGCTCGCCTACTCATGACTTACGAAAATGATCGCTCCACACAGTAACCCAGATTATGGCACCTGTTTGGAAACAGTTTGGCTTTTCTTTCTTTCTTTCTTTGGTCCCCGTCTCTTTAGAAATTGTATATTAGGTGATGAACTCTATTCTTTCAAATGTAGTCTTTGACCAAGATAAGAGTATTCAAACAGACAAGCACCAAACTCTCTTTCGACAGTCTCTCCACGATCTAACCAAACCAGATCGAGATTGTTTGAATCTGTGCACATTTTAGTTGATTATTTTCGAATGGGAATGAGTCAATGTGTTTTAGCGGGTCAGGCAAGGCAAGCTACTGCCACTGTTCAGGAACTCCTAGTGTCGACTCCCTCGTCATTTAATTTTCCGGCACGATCGATTCCTATGAAACGCGATCCGGCGCTTCCGTCGTCCTTCATAATTTCGGTCTAACGCTCTCACTAAATCCGGTGGGTCCCCCCGTTGTACAGATTCTTCGGCTGGTTAGAGAGAGAGAGAGAGAGAGAGAGAGAGAGAGAGAGAGAGAAGGTAATCGATCCATCACGAGGTCTCTGACAGAGAAAGAGCGACGGCGGGCCCCACCGAGAGTTGACGTTTCCTACCGGAAACTTTGACTCAGTTTTATTTCTTCGCCACCAGACCAGACACCACCGCCCCCAGATAGAGACAATCGGCGGGCCCCACACCCGGACCCGCAAAATGACGAGGCGGTCCTCCTCTTTTGGCGGAATGACCTCCAAGTTAGCGCCTTTCCGAGTCAGAGGAAGGAAGAAGAGGAGGGGCTGCGAGGGAAGTGGCGCGACTTGAGCGTTCGTGAGTCAAACGGAGTGTTGCAGCCGCGTCTTTTCTTATGCTTTTGTGCAAATTTTTCGGGCCAACTGCTGCGTCATTGAAAATGACTCCCACGAGGATGGAAATGACCACCCGGCCCTTCTCTAAGTCTACCACCACCTATAGCTGGATATTAAATTCAGCAAGCTCACCAAATTTCGTGATTTTCAACTTCAACCGTATGAAAGTTGAAAACCACTAGCACGCATTCACAAGAAACTAGACATCTTTTTCTCCTTCTCTTGCCGTCTTCCGTCCTGTGATGTGTTCATATCTCTTACCAAATCTCTGATTACTTTTTCTACAGTCAAAATCGCATTGTTTCCAGTTCGATTCGGAATATTAACCAAACGCCAGTCCGGTAAAAATGCGACGCTCTTGTCCAGCTACGGGTTTTCCTGGCTCGCTCTAGTTTTCACTGCCTGGGCAGAAGTTGATTCTGTCAAAGTTACACAAGTTTTTCCCACACGTCGTAGACGCGGTGTCATTAAGTTGGTGCCTCCGGGAAGTCAAAGCTGTCTCGGGGTCTAAGAGGTGGGGGCTGATATTAACGTGAACCAACTTGAATGCAATATACAACCAAAAAAGTACAGAACCAAGGTCAGAGAAAGGCCCCCACAGAGAGCAAAGAAGAAAAAAAGAAAAACAAGCAAATTATTCTTCCAAGTAAAGCAAGTCAATAATGATGGTCAACCAAGCACCACTTTCAATTTTTAATTAGAAACAAAAAATCATGCATCTGAACCTGCGTTCCACCGTCGTCCAATGTCGGTTCACATGTCACAAGGAAGAAGGAAAAAAGAAAAGAGAAACAAAGGGGGGAAGAACAGAAGAACTGTTTGCTATTAATTTACAGGATTCTTTTTTCCAACCTAAGAGATTTTCTAGTTTTTCTTTTCTATTCATGCATCTGCATCTTCATCTTCATCTTCGCCGAGATGAGAAGGAACCCAACAGATTGAAGTAAGAAACAAAAAGGAAAATAAATTCTCCCCAACTAAGGTAGCTCTTAGGAGGACTCGAACAGGAGAGCCGTGTTGTTATTGCTGTTGGTGGTGGCGTTGGTGGTCTGAGAATGGCGATGCTCGCCCTCATATGTCACAATAAGCATCGAGGGATCGTCAGGTGCTCGCTCCACATGCTTTCTCGCAGGGCACCCTCTGAGACTGCTGCATTTGTAGTATCCTCTGCAGACAAAGACAGATTCAGATAATGAGAAAAATGAGATCATGCCAAAAGAAAAAGCTCATTCCTCTCTTCTTCTTTAGAGAAATTGCAATTAACAGAGGAGGAAGGATAAGCACCTTGGGTAGGGAGAACCCTTTATTGGTTTCTGCCCATATTTTCTCCAGGAATACTCGTCTGCAGGGATGTCGGCAATCTTTGAACTGATGGCAGGGACTCTTATCACCCTCTTCACTTTCGATTTCCTGCATATGCAAAACGCGTGTGAGCACATCTCCAAACACGACATGAGGCAGACTCATCCAAAGAACAATAATCCACTCCTAACTAAGGCTGCTCTCTGTAAAAGGAGAAAGAACACCAAAACTCTTTGAACAGAAAATGGTTTCTGAAAGGACACTACTCAGAAAGGAAGATTTTCCCCCAAATAAATACACTTTAATTTTCATTCCAAGGTTTGTTGTCATGCTTCGACACTAAGAAAACTGATGGTCAAAAATATCAAGAACAAAATTTTTTTTGTATCATGTTCTCATGAAAGAGAGAGAGAGAGAGAGCCAGAATGTGAAGACTTACCTCTTTTTAGAGCAATGGCACCTGCCATGAGCACCACATTTGCCGGCATTATCTCCAGGAAAGGCGTGGCTGCCCTGGCACTTTTTCTTCGCCAGAGCTCCAGCTGCAGAAGAAAGCGGCGGTCTGCCAGCGCCGGTTGCAGGAGCGGACACATTGGGGACAGGGGCAGAGAATGTCCGGCCACCGGTGACGCTCCCGTCACCAGTCACCGAGGAGACGAACGAGCTCGTGGAGGACATAGGTGGGGAGATGCTGGAGGCCGCGGGACTCTCCTTCTGGGAGCCCTTGAAGACCATCGAATTGTAATGAACAAGAGGCGCATGAACCGGATGCTGATGATGCGCAAGGGGAAGGGGAGGAGGAGGAAGACAAGGTTCAGACAGAGCCGGCTGCAGTGGGACGACTGAAGGCTGTGGCAGAATCGGGTTGGAGGAGCCGGACAGCGGCTCGGACGGCCGGGGCTCGTCGGCGATCGGCGGGACCGGGCCACGCCGGAACCGGGCGTGACCGGTCCGGTTAAGAAGGGAGATGACCTTCTTGAATTTGGTGACGGTGTGATCGGCGATCTGGCTGCAGTTGAGGTCGAAATCCGGAGTTGTCTGGGGGGATCTCTGCTGGGAGAGAAGGAAGACGAGGTGCTCCATGCTCTTGATTCCCGCCGACGCCACCTCCTGGATCGCCGACTCCTCGCCGAACTTCTTGAACCCCATCGTGTCCACGGCCATCATCATATTGTTCCCTTCTTCGAAAGCCTCACCGATCTCTCTACACATTCATAAAACCAACTCTCCCTCTCTCGCGCTTTCTCTCTACTTTAGCTCTCTCTCTTTCTGACCATTCTGCGTGTGTTCTCTCCTCTCTTGCCAGTCGGTAGGGAAGGAGGAGGAAGTGGGGAGTTTATATAACCGGGGAAACCGGGAAAGCCGGTGACACGGGGAGTTGACTATGGAGAGTCAAAGCGCACGAAAAATCCGACGGCTGGATCTCGGAGTTGATCTTCCTCAGTAAATTACAGATTCAGTCCACATATTTGACATTTATCATGACGATGGAACTAAAAAACCGTCATTTTTTGAAATCCCTTAGCCAGTCTGGTCAGACTCAGTCAGGTTCTTATAAACTATTAGCAGAAGAGAACCTGCTTTTAGGAAAATGACATAAAGTCCAAGCCCGTTTAAGTTAAAAACATGAAAACGGAACCGGTGCGAATTGAATATGCGGTAGGTTAGAGGATTTTCCAGGTAATTCCCTGGTGGGCCCACCAATTGCAGCGTTAACTTTAGACAGACCATTTTACCGTCAAGCACCTAAAGTTCGCCAATAATGCGAAAACACGACGGTAGAAGCTTCCGATTCGAGATTTCCTCTTTAATTAAATGAGCTCTTCCAAACCAATTTCACCAAGCCCGGGTCGAACAAGAAAGGGCCTCTCAGTTCAGTCCGAATCAAATCTCTAGCGCCCCAACGGCCAGCCAGAGTTGTTGAATGCAGTAGCGTAATGTCAAATGAAGAAACTATAGCATCTTTGAAAATGACCAGCCTTGGCTTGAGAGAGAACAAACCTTTTTGACAATTAACATATTGGTTAACTATGGTCCATAGTGGACAGACAAAGTAAATTAAGCCCTACAAAACCTGCATGCAAGCAAACACCATGCAATCGAGGGGCCAGAGTCAGACCTACAAAATGCTGGTCACTCTTTCCTGTTTCACCAAGTTCTACATAAACCCCACCTGCATAACCCCGAGTTTGTGGCAAGTCACTAAGTGGTCGGCATGACCTCACGCTCCCTCAAACTCCATACGTGAATTAATGGCCCATACCATGTACTGTTCATCTCTATAGTATTATAACATGCAGAGAAGTCGTTTCTATGTAAATAGATCCATGTTCCAGGAAATTACAGGGTAGGTTGTTTCTGCAGTCAAATTCAACTGAATCACAAGTAGACGGATTGTGTTCTGGCATATTAACAAAGTCGCATCTAATTAGCTCCAAAAGGTTGAATTTGGGGAGTGACGGAATCACCAAAGTCAAGCAACCTAAAATTTGACTATGAGGTTGCATGCATTTGAAAACTCCGCACGAAGATGTGCATTGTGGTTCCAACCTCTCACATTCACACGTTTCACCTGCTCATTCCATCTCCTTTGAAAAGACGGATTCGGATCCGACGAGATCTAGTCCGCGGACGCGATCGGCCATTCGATTCGAGGACTAGGAGCAGGAGAGAAAAATTTTGCCCCAGAAGACGAGGCTGTTTTCGTCATTGATCCAGGTGGGGGTGGTTGAGACTGTGACCGGTCGTAGCCGGTAAGGATCAACCGACCGTCCGATGCTGTGCTCCCCAGCCCCAGTGGCAGATCGGACGGCTGAGATGATTGGATGGGAAAACTCAAACGGCTCACCTCGTGGTGCGTGGGAAAATGGCGTCCGTCGAAGGAGAAGCAAACACGCGTCCCGGTGACTTCGGTTTCCTCGTGGATTACGTGGCCCCTGAAGTCAACGGACGGATGAAGACCTCAGCGAGCTATGACTTTTCTCTTGCCTCGGCTTTGAGTTTCGGGTCGGGAGTAAACGGGCCCGTCGAGAAGGTTCCACTGAGTCTGAGAATATGAGGGCCCGGGCCACGCAAACTGAACGCCGAAGTCGAACACAACACAAAGTGGATCATGTGGTTCCTGGAACTCGAACTCGATCTGCGTTTGTGGAGCGTAAAGGACACAAGTGCTATGGTTTTAGCCTAGGTCGGGGCAGTCTGAACCGGACTATTGAAGGAAGTCCCAGCCGTTGACACCCAAATTGGTGAGTGGGAATCATGTTGACCACAAAATATAAAATGCGGAGTTAATTGTTTAACCATGGTTGGCGTGAGTTGATAACCCGCAGACCAACTTAATCGTCCGTCCCCTGTTCAATTCAAGTTGACTGGATCGCGAGAATTGGATCCATTTTTGGTGGACTGATATGAGTGAGTGTATTCCATTTGCAGCACGGCAAGAGTAGGCCAACTGGACTGGGCGTGGTCCAATTTTTTGTTGCTAAAAAGAAATTTGGAGCTCGGGTCCATGAACAGTTGCAGATCCATCCTTCTAGAAGGGAAAGTGGAAAACCAAGCTATGTGTGACTTTTCTGGTGTGGGAGGAGTTTATTAATGGGATTGGTTGGGGGGTTGCTGGGGAAGGCAGAGAATGATTAAATAATCATAATAATACTAAGTTTGATAGGCAGTGACATTTGGGTCGTCCGCTTTTATTGCTCCTCATTTAATTTGGGATTGACCAAGCAGCTTCGATCACTAAATAAGCATAACATGTGAGCGAAAGTTTCACCCACTTAAAATAAATTGACTACCGTGACTCTCCATAATTTCATTCACGTGAAGGCCTTTCTTAAACTTTAAAAGAAGAAGTACATTTTGTTCCAAATCTTACCAATATAATCTGACTTTTAACACAACTGGTAAACAGGAGCGCTCAACTCTACCGTTACTGCTTACTTACTTTAAGTACAAGAAAACAAATCAAACTTAAACGGCTCTTTGGCTCTCCTTTTTTCCAAGGTAAGGTAGACTTTACAATAAACATTTATAAAACGTGTTTTGGCTTTTATTAACTTAGGTAGTCATTGTAATTTTTTATTTGGGAGTAGTCTTCAATAAATACATCAAAAAAGTTGAGCAATTTTCGCAACTTCTCATGGAAGGAAGGACAAAAGAGTTCCCTGACCGCGTTTGGAACACCATTGAAGACCCAAGTACGCAATCACAAGTTAGTTTAGGACTTGTAGTACTCATCCCCACCATAGAAATAGACAGAGCGAGTGAACCAGATGAAGGACCTCTTGGCTCACAATCCATGCAATTGCGGCGAAGCCCCACTGAATGCGAAAGCAGCAGATGAAGGGAACCAATTGGTTCAACGAGACATAAAGGGGAATGCTTGGCCCAGTGGCTTCGACCATAATACGTCACGTCCCTCCCCCAGCTTCATTCGTAACTCGAGCGCAAGCAGCGAAGTTTGACAAGACAAGCTTAGAAGGGAGGGAGAAATTCCCAAGGAGAAGATGGTCCACTTTGTGGTCTGAATACGACGAGATCACTCGTTATTTAAATGGGTGTGGGCTCGCCCGTTCGGACCCTGCAAGGAGGTGTGGCCTACTAATGTCGTGCGGAGGTTTCAAACGTTACCCACAAGCCAGGTGAAGGACTTTGAAGGGGTGCAAATATATAATTACTAAACAACGTAAATGAACATGTAACAACAAACAACCACCCCTTAGAAACCAAGTTTGCTGAAGTTGGCACATTCATCATCATGCCCCTTTTGCAATAAACACATCTTTGGGTTGCATTTCTCCCACCAAGTATGATTTTTCTAGGCCTTCAATAATTGTGACAGATCTGCAGGTCGTCTACTTTTCCACCATTTATAAAATCCTCCCTGCCCATTGTAATCCTGCAATCCAAGTGTCAACGCCCACGAGTTAAATCATCTATATCCCTCCAGCTTGTGAAAACATTATTCAATATGTTATAGGTTTAGAGAGAGAGAGAGAGAGAGAGAGATTTTAGTAATTTCCTAACTTGATTTGAATCGAGGAAGAAACACAACTAAAGCATTGACTTTGTTACTTCTATAAAAAGTCATCAATCCTTCAATTTGAGATTAACAAGAAGAGTGCAGCAGAATATCATAATAATATTGCAGAGATGGTCAATGCTGTCCGGCGTCGAATAGTATGAAAAATTCAACCACCACAAGCAGACCACATGGGTTACATTTGCTGCTCCGCTCTTATCTTATATCCATCTGCCAATGAAGGATAGAGATTGTGAGAAGATTTGCAGCTGTTAATCCAGGAATCCTCACCAAACAAGTTGATTATTTGGTGTGTGTATATATATATATATATATATATATATATATATATGTGAAAGCAGACGCGTATTCCAGAAGTTTAACAACACTTTCAAATCATCTCCCTCCCAATAGAGAATATTGATTTAAAATTTCATCGGGAAGAGAGTTCCATTTACCAGCAATGTATGAACCAGTACACATATCCAATAGATAAAATATGAGCTCGTCGCCCTCCACACGCAAAAGTTAAGTCTCACAGATTAGAAAATGCCGAGAATCTGACAACTTTAGTTGTATTTCCCTTTCTGACCATGTCAAAATTCATAACCAGAAGTTGATGAACGCCATGACGAAGAAAGTAATCCATTCTGAGTCAGCTGAGACGATCGCAGCCAAACGAAAGTCCTCTCTCTCTCAGTTGAACGCAACTTAATTTACAACCATTGACAGCAGCAGCCACCAGATTGATCAGAGAAGTGGCCATTGCTAGGGGGTAACTCACAGCTATAAAGTTACATAGCTGTGCTTGCGTCACCGTCTGTCTCGCCTCTGTTCAGTCCCTGGCAAGTCTGCCGTGTTCAAGGAAAAGGTTACCCTGTTTTTCTTACAACTGCAAATTATTCACCATCTATTGGAAAATTTTGTTGAGAGATGACGATGACGACCAAGTCTCACCTTGAGTGCTTTTCCACGGCCATCTAACATCTTCCAAAATTCAGCACTGTAACTGCATCTGAAATTGTCTGTGAAACAAGACATTTGACCTCACATATGTTAATATTACAGGACGCGAAGTTTATGCTTCTTATATAAAGAGCAAAGCATCACGCACACTCATATTTATTTGATTCACATGGGTGTCAACTCCTCCGACAAGCTGAAGAAAGGGGAATTCTTTGATCTCGCGAAGGCGCAATCAAAGACCACATGGGCAAGAACGCACCTCTACACACAAGTTGAAGCAAAGGTGCATCTGTTGAGCTCAGAAAGACGGTGACGAAGCTTAGAAATTTTTATATTAAGGGACATGCAAGTCTCAGGCGCTTGAGATCATATCCAGTAAAACGAATGGGATCAATTACGACTATGTAAATAAGTACATTCTATAGGAAGGGTGGGCAAACTGCCCACACAAGCCTACATGCGGCTCTGTGCGTGCAGAGGCGTGAAAGGATTGGTTGCACAATTGCTTTGGCTGTGCGGGATGTTTCTGTCTAGAGTACAGATCATGCATTTAACTGTCTGAACAAGGCAAAGGCTGGACACCACCGGGTTGAGCCCGATTTCTTATGGGGCCGGGCTGGCGCGATGCTGAGGTTTGAACCCGACCAGTTTGTAGCCTTGTGCGCGTGTTGGAAAAGTGCGATGCGGGCTTTGACCTCAGAGGTTAGCCGGCGGCTGGTGGATTGGTCAAAGATCGATTCTCTCCCATATGTGCGGATGCAGTGAAACTCAATTGGCCGATTCCAAACTACCACTTGTCCATTATGATCTCAACCAAACAAGATATGGGAGGATAATCTGGATCGTGATAACCAATCCCCTATAGATTGACCCCTAATGCGTATTATAATTCCGTTGTTTTTTAACAAAACAGCCGAAAAGTGTACCCCATGGAACGCCATTGCATAACAAAGCCATTGGTTTTCTTCGAAACTTCTCAAGACGATAGTTTTGGATTGTCAATGAATGATCTTACTAAAATAAATGACTGAGATCATATTCATGTGCTCAATTTCAATAAAAAAAAAAACCCCATAAAAAATCCTCATGGTATTTGGTGGAACCGATCAATGAAAATATCTGAACCCATTCTTAGTTTCTTCTTATAGCAACCTGCTCACAGTTTCTGGTGGTGCTCGACATTTTTTTCCTCCTTACATTTAGGTGGGTCGTGAGCACCGATCACCTTAACCTTACAAGGATAATACCATAAGATGAGTTAAACAAGGGATGAGGTGACATTTATTAGAATAACAAGCGTTGTGGTTTCGCAAATTTTTGTCAAGAAAAATATTCAGTTACTACTATTTAAAATATAATTATATACTAAAATATCGCCCCCTTTTGTTTTTGTTTTTGTTTTTGTTTTTTTTTTTACTCCAGACCTTTTTATCCAGTCCTTCAAATGAGCATCTTAAATCACAGAAAAGTTCTTCTTTTGTTAGTTTAAGCACGATTATAACTGAAAAATTTATACAGTTGATTAGATTAAAAATTTAAAATGTGCGCCATTCTCTCCTTTTTGAACCGCAGTACCAATTTTACTGTAGCACAAAAACTTGAGCCAACCCGTTTGAAATGAATTTGTTACAACCAAGAAAGACCCAAAAACAAAATCTTGTCCAAGCCCATTGATGATCAAAAGAGTGAACGATGGAAGAGGGGAACAGTATTTAACCAACCTCAATGTCTAAATATTCACAGATGGAGAAAATTCTCATAGAGAAGGAACACATTTTGCGAAAATTTCTCCTAAAGTTTCCCCATAGCATGATATCAGTTTTTTTTATTAACCATTCCCTACATAATTCTAGATGTATATTAAGAGTTGTTTGGCTAATAGAACGGCTACATATCATTCATGAACCTTTCCAAAAATTGGGGAAACTTCACAGAACAACACTAGCTTCCCCATGGAACCATTTCATTAAGAAAACAACCCCTTACTTAACAGCTCTTAACCTTTTTAGCAGCCTTAAATTTGACTAAGAAATGGCACCCAGCAATGTCAGAAGGCGCAACCTCCAAAGTAGAGCTTTGCATTTCCCATTATCATCAACCAGAATGGAAGAAACACGACTGGCAACCAAATTCCAAACACGACTGGATCTGCGTATGGTCTGGATAGAAGATCATCCCCCCAAAGGATCTGTCTCCTCCCTTCTCCAAAATTCATGAACGTTCCCCAATTCTCTGGCAATTGTTTTACGTGCCTAACTGAAGCCACTTAGAACATATCGTTGGTTAAATAGATTCATGTAAATCACATCTATCAAAGAGTAAGATACATCTTGTTGAATGGCAAGATTTGAGGGTTCCCACTCAATCGCCCCAACCTGCCTATACATCAAAGATCTGTTGTACACCCAATTTCAACCTTGCCGCAAGGGCAATAGCGCCGCTTTCAAACCCGCGGCATTTTGTCAACTTGGTGACGTCCACAGGTTGTTCCTTTCCTTCAACAAACCAGCGGCAGATGATCGATCGCACCATTCAATCACGAAAGAATTCACGTTTGAAGGTAATCTTCACCACGCCAATTCTTTGATTTGGTCATCATTTAAAAGGCATACTTAAATTATGTGATGTTTTTCTAAGTTGGACTAGAATCTCACAGTGCACAACGACAAGATTGTGGATCTCCATAGGGCCCCGTTTACACTTGGGATGCGGTTGACGACATTCCGTTTGTGTTCGTTTAGCCGGTCCAAGGCAGATCCCAATGGAAAAGTGGAAGATATTGTGACCGGACAACACGGGAAGGTCCTTACGATTAATAACAAAAACTTGAATGGTGCAAAAGGGATGGTGAAGGGTGTTAAGTCCTAGACGTAATTGTTGCAAGTCCAGACATTCTATTGCTTTAGCTTTCCTTTGATGTTATCCTGGTAAGCCTTCGTTCTCGAGGCTCGCCTTCACATGCAGTCAGGTTTGGATTTCTGTTGGAGAAGGATGTCGCTCAGCTGGGATAAGAAAAACCCTTCCACAATTCAGAGTTTCTTTTCTGAACCAATGGGGCACAGGTTCATCTCTTGTTGGATGCGCCTAAATTGATTCTGATGAGTGTAGGATAACAGCCGACAGTTTAGCATTCTATACAGCAAGGAATGAAGGGCACGAGTTTGCACCTCCTCTGCAACTTGGAGTCATGAAACAAACTCACTGAATCAGTGTACAGTGTCTTTTCCAAGTCGAGTGTTTCTCATATTGTACGTTGGATTTATGCAGATGGTCTCATTAATGAAATGTGCGCGAGAGAATGTTTCTTCCGTGGGACGTAGGTTCAATAGAACCGAACCACGTTTCTCTTCTTTCCTTTCTCTTCTCCCTCACTTTTCTGCAACATCTAGATCTGCAACAAAACTCAAGCTGATGGATGGTTTTTCTTTTGCCGAAAAACCAAATCCGCCCAGTTTAACAACAAAAGTTGAAGTAGAACATTTTGTAAGGTCATTTTTACACAATTTTAAACCAATTTGAGTGTTCGGATTTGGTTTCAAATTGATGTCGCTAGGAAAAATTGGTATATGGACAGAAAACTGAAGCTCAGTCAAAATTTGCAGATCGAAAGAAACAAAAATGAAGCCTGAAATTCTGTTCTAAAATGTCAATTGAACCGATCAATTACGATTTGAAATTTCATTCTGAAACATCTCACTTGGTGATCAGCACATCAGCGAGGCCGATGCTAGCTACCGATGGAGGGCCGACAAAATGCTGCCTCTGCTTGTCCTCGTACGATATTACTGTTCAAGTCATTTTCAAGTCTCAGCATATATCAGCGATCTCTCAAAATGACAACCAGTGCTTGTGAATAATTCCAAAAGCCAGGTTTTCATCTTTTGTTTCGCCATAGGAAATCCATTTTACATGTAAAAGTTCTCTGCGAACTGGCTGTTGGGATGTGGAGTGAAAACCAACGGTACTCTAAATTTGCCTTTCTCCAAGAGTGTTCAGTAGTAGCAGCACTGGTTTGACAAGCTGTACTGTCTTCTCAATTACAAGTAACCATCGAAAATTTGATTTTGTCTGTTTTTCTTTTTTCAAATTTGATGTTTATCAAATTATATAAGCGAAAAGGTCGGCAAGAAACCTCCGAGTTTGCCTAAAGCATGACATCAGTTAGAGAGGGAGAGAGAGATCCAGTAATTGTCTATATATTATTGTGTGAACAAGATCAGGGGAAGCGGTTTTTGTGGTTTATTTAGCATATGATGAAATTAGAGAGCCTGCTTAGCCGGATATGAAAATTGACATGCACCAAGTCGTGGTAGGCAGGAAATTGATGGCTTTTTTTTGTTTTTCTATTGCTTCTTTTGTTAGCTAAATCAAGTTGGTGTTTTCAACTTTTCTACCTCCTAATTTCATAAGAAGAAATGAAATTTTTATTGTTTTGAGCTGTTCTTCATCTTCCGTGTTCTGACTTGATTTCAGGCTGCTTCCTTTGTCCTTGAGCCTGGAGCTTTCTTGGTCACATGAGCCCCATGCTTACCTTTTTGAAATCTCCCTTTACTGAGAAGGACCACGAAAAAACCTTTTCAGTCACTTCCTGTCAGTGTCGCTTAGTGTGGGCATGCAAAGGCTGTAAAATATATATAAACTTTTGTTTTGCCTTGTGACTTGTCAAGTTTTCACACTTCTTTTTTTTTGAGATAAGGAGGAAAGGATTCGCTATGTCATAGACTCTTACTATATTACATCAACGAAGATGCACCTCAAGAGTACTGTTGAACTCTCACACTTGAAAGTTCTAACTAAACCCTTAGCCCGGTCACTGCAGCCATGTTGGTGCGACAGATTCTTTACTACAAGCGAAAAATTGAAGAATATACAAGGGCGTAGTCTGTGATCTTTCTTTCACCGCATCCTATGCAACAGTGAAAAATTGGAACTGTGATTTGTATGGCCAAGATAAATAAATGCGACTAGCAAATTTGTTTTAACAGATTCTCTGAAGCATTTCTTAACGAACGCGGCCACCTTTCTTCTGCTTTCCCATGGTGGCTAAACCGCATTAAACTCTTCAATAGCCTCTTAGGCAGTGATCCAGCAGAAGGTAGACTTCCTAGTGGGATTGCTGAAGGACCTCTGGTGTCCATGGAGGAGAATGACTCTCTCTTAATCGACGAGGAGATTTTCTGGGTATCTGATGGCTTTCCTAACACATTTTTTCATGTTTTTTGGCCCATTATAAAGGTTGACGTCTCAAAAGCCATAAGGGATTTTTTCAAAACAGGCAAGATTGTCAAAAGTATCAATAAGACTCACACCACTCTCATCCCCAAAGAGCTAGGGGCAAATCAATTAGACAAATTGTAACAGTATTCCGAAGTTTATCTGTCGTTGTCGTATTATGGTTGTAAAATGTATAGGGTAACATGTATCGGTTGGATTGAACCATACGTTATCACAAAAGTAGCGCAGCGTAGAGTATTGTATAATTAATTTTTAATTTAAAAATATTTAAAAATAAAAAAAGATAGATAAAATCATAAAAAAGTCTAAAAAAATAAACAAAAAATCAGAAAATCAAGAAAAATGTATTCAAATATAAAAAAAAGATCATCATACATAAAGAACATTCATGTGTATCAACAACACATTCAAAAATAAGAAATCAGAGATTTAAAATAACATAATAAACATCCATCACAATTTTAAACTTGAAAATTTTTATAAAATCATAGGACTTGGAGTCTTAGGACTTAGATTACATCACAATTTCATAAGTTCAAAATATATAGTTATCATCTTTCATGATTCAACGATAATATTTCCCAAATTGAGGAATCCTCACTTATTTTTTATGAAAATGGGCAAAATCTCTCTCTCATATCTCTTGAAGTCTTTAAACACAAGAATAAAGAGAAGGAAGAGTGTTTAAACTTTAGAAGATAACTAATTTTGTGTTTTTCTCCGTATAGTATGATATGAGGGTGTATCGCCCATATTTACGATACGGTGCCCTTTATCATTTTATAAAGGGGTACCGATAGGTTTTCTTAACCTATATAAGATACGGATAACAATGGTGCTTACATTGGCCTACCCTCGATCGCATCATTGGCAACAACCAAAGTGCTTTTCTCCCTGGTCGTCACATCTAGGATAGTTTTCTTTTGGCTTATGAGGTGGTAGTGGGACTCAGTACTCAAAAAAGTAAGGTAGCTTACACTAAGTTGGATATCAGTAAGGCATACGATCGAGTTAGCTGGAATTTTCTTTTCAATGCCTTACACCATTTGGGATTTCATGATAATTGGATTGACAGAATTCGAGCTTTCATTACCTCTGCGACTTTTGCGATTCAAGTGAATAGCCGAGAAGGAGAGTGGTTGTGGCCTAACCGGGGCCTTTGCCGGGGAGACTCGTTATCTCCCTATTTGTTTCTCACCGTTATGGAGCTTTTCTAGCGCAGCCTGAATTTTCAGATTGCTGATCATAAGATTGACATACCTAAATTTGGGCTAAGGTGCCCTCAGGTTGCATTGATTCTTTATGCAGAAGACATGCTTCTTTTCTTCTCTACTCGCGAAAGCAACCGAAGTAATTTGCAATGCTAAGAAAAGCTCTTTTATCGGTTTCAATCTCTCCAATGGAGAGACTAATAAAGTAGCAGCTGTTCTAAGATGGAACAAACAACAGCTGCCCATTACATACCTTGGTATACCTCTCCTCATCAGCGAGATCCCTGAAAGCCTTTTCTCTTCAATGCTAATCAAGGTAGAAAAGAGATTATCATGTTGGAAGCAGAAACTCCCATCCTACGGTGGCCGGGTATGTTTAGTCAAATACGTTATTGGCTCAATCCCGTTATATTGACGCCTTGTCTTCAAAATTCCATCCTCGGTTATTCGTAAAATAGAGCGTGCTTGTGCAAATTTTATTTGGGGAGATAATGAAGGCTGTCATAATAGACATCTTGGGAGATGGTCACGTCTCTGCCTTCCCAAAACCGAAGGTGGTGTTGGGCTGAGAAGAATTGTTGACTTTAACAATGCCTCCCTGACATTTCTGGTGTGTACTGCGCTGCAGAAGGACTGTCTTTGGGCTTTGGGCTAAAGTCGTAAGAGAAAAATATTCAGATCGGAAAAGTCCCTAGCTTATCAATGGTTATCCTTGATGCTCCTCAATGTGGCACCAAATTTTTTCAGCATGGAAAAATATCAGACCCAAAATCAATGTGGTACACTATGAGAAATACCATTTTATTGCGGGGATAAATGACATTCATGTTTGTGACATGGTGCTGGATGACCAGTCTGAAGTTTTAAAATTTTGCCAGCAGCTGGTTAGCAACTTTGTGCTACCGACAATTAATAGCAGCCAGAATGACATGTTTGTTTGGATCCATGCTGCTAGCACTCTTGTTGATAGAAAAAACACCTTTGCTGAGATTCGGCTCAGAGACTGGGTCTTAATTTAGCTTCATGCTGCTATCTTTGTCAGAATGCGGTAGAGGAAGAGGACCATCTATTTTTCAAG
The DNA here is from genome assembly GCA_011799765.1 of Nymphaea thermarum. Taxonomy (NCBI): domain Eukaryota; kingdom Viridiplantae; phylum Streptophyta; class Magnoliopsida; order Nymphaeales; family Nymphaeaceae; genus Nymphaea; species Nymphaea thermarum. The sequence goes on along the minus strand of JAANDH010000834.1, from coordinate 76,433 downwards.
TGCTCGCATCTCTCGCAGCATCATGGGCTTTGTCACTAGTAAATTTGGCTTTAAAAGAGGCCCGTTGCCTGGTCAAGCCAGCGAAGATTGAAAGTTAAATGGCTCTCAAAATGCTGGAAATACTGTTACCATCTCCTCGTTTGGTTCGTTCGGAAACTTCGCAACAGTGCCAAACATGAGGCAGAGCGATTCAGCCATATGTTAAACATGCTACTTGGAGAACATGTCAGGAACATTTCGCTCATGGGTATGGCAGAGCAGGGACGGATTATCTATTTTTGACTGGCTTCAGTATGGCATTGTTCCTGGAATTTGGTATTGGCAGAACAACATCAGTTTAGCATTCACCTTGCATCAACTAGCCTACAAAGGTTGGTGGGTGTTGCTGGCTTGGTAAAGAAGAGAGATGGTATACTGTTGTATGGCATAGCTCGGCGGCAGACTGTAAGACAGAAGCTATCCTTGACTGGGCCCTCTTTCCTTGCATGAGGGAAGTGCTTACAACAAGTTCAGAGACAGAAGGAGGTATAATGATTCAATGCAACAACGGGATGTGGAGACATTCCCTTGAAGAGGCCATTAATGGCTCAAGACCTCTTGGATTTCTGCAGCAAAGAAACTGGTCGACCAGTTATGTGATTTTTGTTGCGAAAGATCATCCTGCGGTTGAGGCAATCCGGCTGCTTACGATGTCTAACAACAGGGAGTTATTTTTGTGAGTGGAAGACTAACGATAGGGGGACCATTTCTGTGTTGATATGCCTTGTTAAGAGTCTCTAGACTCCCATTTTTGTCTGTGTAAATAATATCTCTTGTCAATAAAAACTGGGGAATCCCTGCAGCCTTTCTCCGGGAAAAAGCAGTCACCATTATAAAACGGCAAGCTTTTCCTCGTTCTTTTCTTTTTCCCTTTTTTTTTTCTATGCTAGCCAAAGAAGCTGCAGGGAAGGGAGCCACGATCATAATCTATTCATGGTGAGGCAAGCAACCGCATCATTCATCACCATCATGTTCATCGACAACCGAGCTTCACGTGGGGAGAGAACTTGGATCAGTCCCCCACCAACACATCATCTCATGCCCAACCGTTGATCTTACGCCTTTGCCTTGCTTGTTTCCCCCACAATGACCTCTTGCACCAAATTTCAAAATCTTCTTAGGATCTTGCATCAATTGCTTCCTACCATACAGACATGTTAACGGCCTAAGGTTTGGATCCCGAGAAGCTTGCTGAGGCCTGCCTCTATTTACCGCGGCACCTTCAAAAACTTGGGATTTGGAGACCAAGTAATGATCCCGATGCTCCCTTTTATTTTCTAATAATTTTTAAAGAAGAATGTTTATCCCTTTGCAGATCCCGATGCAGAATGTGCTTCCCTTTTCCTCTTCCCCTGCCCTTCAATTTGCAAGGACGACTTCATGGGACCCCAAACGCCAAAGCCATTAATACCAATATTTCTTATTTAACGTCTGTTTCCTGCAAATCCCAATCTATAGCGCTGTACCCTTGCCTCCTCTTTGTGTTTCAAGTTGGAGTTTTAACTAAGGATGTAAGGCATGCTCGGATTGATGGGCAGTGGCAGTTACTGATCTTAGTACTTGTCAGATAGAAACCCTTTAGCGACATCATGTCTCCAGATCTGATCCCCGGATTAAGCTTTGGTTTCTTCCTTAGATCTTAACCAAGTGACTAAAATTTGGATTAATTAAAGGATCCACATCTGTTTTGGATCTGCATGCAGGTTAACTAAGTGTAGAATTGGCAAACTCTGTTTAAATCAACTTGTTCATGAGAGGTGGAAACACTGATCATCCAACGATTGACTGTTTGATAAGGAATTATCTGAGACAGTGCCCTTGCTTGCTTAAAGATTGGCATCGACGTTCTTCATAACCATACTGGTGTATAATACGATGGAACGATCTATTACCCAAGTTCATAGGTTAAAAAGGTGCAGTGCAAGATAAAACTCAAAATTTTAGTAGAACAAGAAAAGAAAAGATCATTGCAGATCATAATTGTGCCCAGGGTGGTTAACAAAAAACGGTCTCACAAAAGAGGAAAAAAAAAAAAAGAACAGGCTCCCGACATCCTTAGTATCAATCGTTTTTAGCAGAAAACCCGTTTTCTGAGTGAACTTAAAGCAACGATACGATTTGCGTGGAAAAAAGATCGATAAATCCTGTTGAACACATAGCGTAAATTACAGTTCCACAAGGATCACTAAATTTGTGTAAACTAATGTTGTACCATGACCATATAGGTTATGGCAGTACAATGCTAGAGGGATCTGCCGGTTCACAGCTGCCGGAATAAATAGATCATTCTCAATAGTACAGGTATTTAGTGAAGGATCAGAAAAGATAATCCAAGGTTGTGTGTTAATCCTGTTGGAGATTTTAAGAAGGGGGGAGGGGGAGGAAAGGAACACTTTCAGTACTCCCTATATATGGCTGGAATGCTGGCTTGAGGGTGCCTTGACATGAGGGTCCGCTATTGTCATTCGGCAAGGAAAATAACAGAAAATGCGAGGCCGAAATGTGCTTTGATAAATTGAGAGGAAAGAAGAAAAAGATGGTGACCTGGTCTGACCGGCAATGGCGGAGCTAAATATCTAAGTCAAGAGGACTGGCGCCAGGACGCGAGGATGTGTGTGGATGTAGTATTTAGTTCGGTCGCAGCAGATCGGGTCATGTCATGTTCCACCTTTGGCCTGAAACCCAAAGTAACAACAACGACGGGATACCAACTTCACGGTACTTTTTCAGAGAAGCAATGAGCATGCGAGTTTTATTATAAGAGGATTCCTTGTGGACAAAGTACAGCCGGAAAGATAAGAAAGGCAATTGTGACCATGTGAGGGAGAAAGCAATTTCATTAAGGAGTTTGGATAACCATTTCCCCGCAAAGATTCCCCTTTGCTATCTTTGCTGATCATTTAAAGAGTTTTGCTGCGTGCCCCCACATGAGGATGTGCATAGGATCCGAATCTAGCTCCGTGACCTGTTACCATCTTTTAATTGCTGTCTTTTGGCTCTTAGAGAGAGTATGAGAGAAGCAGCAGGTTGCTTCTTTTTTTCCCCTGAAGGATAAAAGACTTGGTGGGTGAGTGACAAGATGGGAATAAATGTCTTCATCTTTGGAAGAGAACGGAAGATGGCAGCCATTATTATTTTAGGAACAGATGGGGGACGGGTGGGGATCGTTCTTTTTCTTTTTCTCCGTCTCTTTCTCTTTTTCACTCTCCCCCCTTCCTCTCTGCATGTGCAAAGATGACGATGGATGCCATGTGTGAAAACGCCGCATAACAACACCCTTCACTGAACCCGCCATTCATATCGCCTCCCCCCCCTTGTCTCTTTCTCTTTACGATACCTGCATGCCTTCTTCCAGTTCGTAGTCCTTCATCCTTCCCTTTCATGACGACGCCAAATTACGACATCTGGGCAGCTCCTCCTCTTTACCCTAATCAGTAAAACTGCTGGGTATCCGTCTTGTCAGTACGTCGCCGGAGAATATCGCCTCCATAAAAGCGTATCGCAGCGAGTGCCTGATGAAGAATCGGGGAATTCATTAGGCCGGCCAACGTCAACGGTTTCAGCGCCCTTGAAAAGCTAACAATAGTAGATCTAACATATGCTCCTGTTCTACCACCTTTTTGCGCAGCAACCTGGACAATCTGGACACTAATGGACAACTTGTCAACCACTTGTAGTTAATGTTTAAACCCTTTGTTATTTTGTAAATGCGATTGGTTAATTTCTTGGCTTAATTTTGTCTGGTTCATAATGAGTTGGGATTCCTGCCTCGTCCTTTCTTGTTGTTATTGCTGCAATTTTCTGCTGCTAATATCCATAAGGGTAAATATAAACAATCAAATCATCATGATTGTGATTTAATCATTAATATTGTTATTACAGTTTGGGGTATATTAGCCAAAAAATTATTAGAACTGTTTTTACCTTTCCTCTTTTCTGTAAAGAAACAAAATCAAGCACTGTGCTGTGGTCTGGTTCCAGGAAATTTCAGATAAAAAACCCAATGAACGCCGTCATCGAGCATGGCGCTCGCATGCGGCGACAAGCACAGCAAAAGGCATAAGACTCTTCCTATAGAAGTCGAAACCTGCCAAGATGGTTGATCACATGCACTGTACAAACACACCGTTAACAGCCTTATGCTCATCATCATGCTTTCGAGCTTCCCTGCAGAATTGTTGCCACTGTGACCAACCATTTGCTTTAGACCTCTTTTCCTTTGCTTGCCGCCATGTCAAGCAGGCGGGCTGGTAATGATTTTGTTCATCAATGGCATCTCTATAAATAAATGACACATGCACCGCCAAATATATGAAAATAAATAAGGGCTCCAAAAGGTAAAAGGTTGTATGTCTGTATATATATATATATAGCAAGCATCTGACCGTCCCTGCAGACCATGCATGTAGGGCTTCGAGCGAGGACGACAGCCTGGTCCTAAGATAACAAACTCCTCTTGTGTGCTCTGCCAGCTGATGGTTTTCGTTTTTAATAATAAATTAATAACAAATTAGAAAAGGGTGAAAGAAGAGGGTACAGAATGCAAATAGAAACCTTTTAAGTTTTTTACTAATATTATAATAGTAATTAATGAGAAAAGCACTCACTTTTGTTAAGTAATTACTTTAACTTGTCATTTTTGGTCTGCTTTACTTTACTGGGTTACAATTTATTATTTTCTATTTGGCTCGGCTTTAAACCAGGTGGGCCCTTGAAATGCCTCTCGTACCCCTCCTTCTGCTTCGTCCCATTGTTGTTTGGAGCCCGCGAATGTCATTTAAGTTTTTAACTATTTTAAAAAATATATATATTTTTACTTTTAATTAATCTATATATTCTTTCATTTATTTAACACAATTTTTAATATCTTTGGCTGATCTATTCACAACTGATTCAGCTGACCCAGCTTGTTCTTGCGGTTACCTGTCCCAAGTTGTGGAGACTTTTCTGTAAACTAATAAAGTCCTTCTTTGGGATCAGAAAAATGATTGGTGAGGGGAAAGCATCCAATGTGAGGCAACACGAGACAGGTAAGAACAGGGATTTAGGTCTTGTAAACAACTCGATCGGACCACGCCATTTACTGAGACGTGCTCTGTGGATTGCTCTTAGGACATCAACGGGTCTTGTCTTTCGATCAAATCGTTTTACTTAAAAAACATGTATAGGACTTGAATCAGAAGGAAATTAGAGCTCAGATTCTTTGATTTTAGTATGGAATTGTTGCCATCAGTGAATTCATGCCTCGTGATTGACATGTGCTATGAGGTTCGAGTTGACGCTTGACATGGCGACCTCCGGTCACCGTCTTACCGGCCGGCGAAGAAAATAAACGCGCATCTATCTCCTGTTTGTGGAACGTGTGCTATGAGGGTATCCTTGTGCCATGTGGCTCACGCAATTCTTAATTCCTAATGACGACGCTTTTGGTGGTGCTGGAGAGGTTTGTCACATCAGGGGATTTATTACGGAGCTAATAACCTACCCATCTATGCAGACTATGCTTTATGTAAAACTATCAGACATTAATGTTGCATTAAATATGAAGGCAAGGCAACAGTTCCAAATTGGCCAACTCACTAGCTAAAAGCAGAAAAGGGGATCGTATGTTATTAATCTCAGAATCTCAAATTAAATTAAGAAATTAATTGGCGAGCTGAGCAAGGAATCTATCTTTTTCTTTGGAAGATAAATTTGGATCCGTTGCGAAGAAAAATAAAAGACAATAATGGTGGAGGCACCTGTCGACATCTGTATACATACCATGACTAAGACACTAACTAAGCCAATCCAATCTTCAAAATTTAAAATGTGCGCTGCTGAATGGACCTAGGATCCAAATCCCGTCTTATCAGCGTGGACCAGCCGAGGCGTCATACCAGTGGCGTGGGGCCCGCTACGTCAGTTGAGCCAAACAAACGCCTTGTGGCTACCAACCTGGCCCCAGCTACAACGGCAAAACTGGGCCCCCCCGAGCCAGATCAGACCATCTCATCAACCGCGAGCTGGCCCCACCCAAAAAACTCCACGTCCCAAGTCGAGCAAGGGAGTTTATCCGATCCCCATAGCTGCTTTTCACGGTCACAATGACACGTCTACACGGCGACTCGTCAACCTCAGCATATATATATATATATATATATATATATATATATATATATATATATATATATATATATATATATATATATATATATATATATATATATATATATATATATAAAGAGAGAGAGAAAGGAACAAGTGCTAGGTGCATTGTAGTCATGTATTGTATGATATAAAGAAAGAGTGGCGGGTGGCAGTTGTCACCTTTGCTCTCTTCTTCATCCTTTCTGTTTTTTCTTCTTCAGCTATTTCTTATTTAGATTGTTCCCTCGCGGGCAGCGAGCCCAGTGCCCACCGTTGAGGAGTAGCCAGTTTGAGGCACCACCTTCTGCAAAAGCCTGCCTTCTCTCTTTGTCCTTCTTTCCTTCTTTGTGTCCTCCTCTTTTATCGCTTTGTATCGAGCTCACCATCTCTCTTACTCTCTTTCCCGCTAACTTCAGAACCTTCTTTCCATAACTGATCGTTCTTCTTCCGCCCACCTTCCCAATAAAGGGGAGGGAGATCGAGACAGAGATCAGAGATGGGTGGTGTCGAAGGAGTAGGAGGAGGAGGCTTCATGGAGTTCCACGAGGAATTGTGTAGTGCTCTTCTTCCTATCAGAGTTGTCCGTAGAGATGGGGAGGCGAGATCCGCCTGCCAGAGGGTTCAAGATCAAGCGAAGATGGTGATGGAGGAGGAGGAAGAGTGCGTGACGCCCAAATCGGAGGCGAACGAGCTCAAACCGGCGCTCGCATGCCCTCCTCCGCCGAGGAAGAGCCGGCCGGCTAAGAGAAAACCAGATAGTGCTCGCGTTTTCTTCTTCGTTCCCCATGATCTGGAGTCCGTATTCATCCCTCGCGACTTCCCTTTGAAGAAAATCAGGGCGGGATGAGGTTCTGTTACTTCGTTTTTCATTCTTGTCTCTTGTCATTTCCTGCTCGTCAGAGATTGGAGAACGCAAATACATGTGTTGTTGATGATTAAAGTGTAAATATGGTGGCGGTGGGTGGGGAAAGAGATAGTTTTTGTCGACGACAGCATTGGTTTTGATTGAGTGTGATACAGAAATGTGTTTGCGTGTATTTTTCACGATGCTTTTGGAATTCATTTTTGGATATTTGCTTCAACATTTTTATCTTCGACATCTCTCTCTCTTTCTCTCTCTCAAAGACTCAAACTCAGAGAGAAACGGCAGCAGAATGGGGAACAAATTCCATGGAAGTCAGCACTTATCTGTTAGCCCGATTCTTTCTTTTCTAAATTCGTCACAGTTTTTCAGAATGGTATGGGAGTCTGGATCTTAGAGAGAGAGAGAGAGATCTGCCAACTCCCCGAAAAGCTTGCACAAAAGTCAGAGCTAGTTCCAATTCTTTTCATTTTTTTCTCTAGTTTTTGTTCAGCACGGCACACCTACTCACCTTTCTTTTTTCTCTCTCTCTCGCTCTCACTCTTTCCCACTTTCCTCGGAAACTACATGTGACGCCCGGGCATGTGAGAGTGAGGGTCAATCCAAAACTGAGGCTCTGCCGAAACGCTTAATTTGTCTGACTCACCAACCAACCAATCTCTCTCTCTCAACGCGGAACCAAAAAATGCGGCTGGCTGCCATCAGGCATTTCTTGAGACTTCTCGTAGGGGACGTACACAGCAGGAATTTCTCCATGTTCAGTAGCATGACTGCAACGTGATTACTCTTAAGCTGGGGTTTGGCATTAAGCCAATTCTTTCAAATTCCGGCGTCGACTTAATCCAACCAACTTAGCCAGTGAAACATACGGGCTTCTCTTTTCTCCTTGAACCAAAAGATGGCCGTGCTATGCGGAAACAGAAGATTAATGGCCATAATTTTCTTCTTCCCATTTTTTCAAGGCAAGCTTGGGTTACGCAGACCCTACTAGGTAGATTGTGCAAGCAGAAGTGCACCTTGGGTATTGATAAGTTTAAGTCTAAACCCTTTGCAATAGAGATGATGCTCCTATTGGCCATAAATCACAATTGCCAGAGCAGAACCCAATTAGACAGACTCTCCTATAATTGTTTCTTCTAAGATGTTATAAAATGAGGCTATAGCCGGTTAACTGTACATTTCAATGAATCTGTTGTTCTATATAGTTCAACGGGGCATTTAGATAACTGCCACAGCTGGGTTTTGGGGTCAAAACATGTTTTTGGCCTCTAAAACCAGGTTGACGATGTCTTTGGATGAGGTGAAAACTAGGTTTAGCAAAAAACCCAATTTTCAGAAATCCTGGTTTTCAAAAGGGGAGTGAGTAACTACCATCCTCCAAATTATTCACAAAAAGTTCTGCTTTGAGTGTCACCCAAACTTAAAAAAAAAAAAAAAAACCACTTTTAAAAGCTAGTCATAAAACTAGGTTTTAAAGGGTCACATCCAGATGATCTCCAAACTTTTTTTTAGGAGTTAATTAAACTGAAGAAATGATCAGGCCGCCAAATCAGAGTTTGTTCACTAGCAGCCGTCACTTGGCTTTTCTAGAAAACTTTCAAGATTTTCCCAATAATACTTAATGCAGAAACCTTGTTTTGAGCAGCTCAAAAAGCTCTATCTTGAAACCCACAGCTACCACAGTCAAAAGCAGATCAACTAAATCAAATTGAATGTGCTGTGTGCGCCTTCTTCATGTAGACAAATCTCCAACCCAGGATTGGACTAAAGCATTCCAAGCTGATAATAGTCAAGAACTCAACGTTTATCTTTGTTTTGTATCTCATGGCCTTTTTTCATCTATGTATTGGTTCCCCTTGAAAATATATAATTTAAGTACTTTTGAAAGGCGTAAATGTATGCTGGATACGGTGGACAATGATTCGGCTTACAAAAGAGTTCAATAGTCGCGATCATTTTTAACAGAGATTGACTATTTCAAGAAAGTTCATTCTCTAAGGGCACTAGTTATATAAATAAACAAATATTTGAAAGGTCCCAATGCCCTAGCCCGACCTGCTCGTTCCGCTAAGTACTGCAGTTAGTCTGTTCCACAAATTGGCCCAGCTGATAAGGCATTGGGACATTGTCAGTTGCATTACAAGAGAAGAAACGAAAACAGAAAAGGCTTCCCATGTTTTGCCGGTTTCTTTTTCTCTTTTCTTTCTTAATCTTCTAAACGAAGACTGTAACTTGAATGGGACAGACCCTACTAAATAGAGATGTCAGCAAGGTTGGATTCGAATTGGATCTACTCTTCCATATTCGGATTTGAATTCAAATGAAGAAATCTATGTTGTATCCAAATCTAAATCCGAATTCACAATCTCAATTCAATGAGTTCATATCCAAATATCTGACTTTTAGGCTAATTAAATCTGAACCACTTTACTGAATTTAAAGTAACGTACTCTTTCACAAAAGATCGATGGACGTCCGTTCTCTTTGGTTTTTCTCTTCCGAAACATTTCAGTTTTCCAGTTGTAAGGTGGGGGAGATTTTCAAGAAGAAATGCCACTCTGTTTGAAGCGTGCGAGGGACAAGAAAGCATGGAAACATGTACTTTCTTGCCAAATCGGACGCATCCAAAGAATAAGATGGATTTGTTTTAAGAAGATATTGGGACGTGATTGATTGACATTATTGCATGCATTATTTTGTCAATCATGCGATGTGGATGTACTAGCCATGTTAAATTTCACCCCAAAAATTAACAAGCTTTGGATCCAAATAACACACGATGAACATAAATATTGGCTTCCTTGTATTTCAAAAATTTCATACTTGATGGCGTTCATTTTGGTCCATTTTTGAAACTTTCGCCTAATTAAAGGGCGACTGTCTATTAGATCTAGTAAACTTAGGTTTATTTGTAATCCAAAGCCTGTTAAGTTGGTTCCGATGCTCTCTACTACAAATAGCACATAGAAATTCTTATTGTCCGAAGAAGAAGAAGAAGGAACACCCAGTAACCACAAACCCTTTGGCTTTGGGCCTAAAGAACATATTGCAGATATCATCTGCGCATGCAAGATCGGCAATTGAAAGTTTGAGGGACTTTTTGAGAAAGTAATGACCATGGGCTCAAGCAAAATCATTTTTCAATTGAGCCCTTGATCTCCATTAATAACTTTACGTCTGCAGTTACAAAGACTGGTACACATTGTGGTTACAATAACTGATAGACAAGAGATAACCACGTCTATAACTGGTTACAGAAGTGAAGTGACACATGCATTTATCTAAACTATTACAGAGAAACTGAACTAACACATGTTGATATCTAATCCACTCCTCTGGACTGTTCATCTTATCAGTAATATTGACTGCACAAGAAAGATTGATGCCAATGATAAAAAAATATATTCCTCAAGCACTTTGAGGTAAAGTTAGCAACACAGGGACTACCTTACATGTACTCTAGAGTAAGATTTAGGCAAAGCGGGAGAGAACCCTGCCCAAATGCACTAACAGTCTCTATGGTACCACATTAATCCTACATGTTCCAAAGATTTTGTAACGTTTCCAAAGGGCAATTGTAAACATCAATTAAATTCTTGAAAGGGCATACAATGTTTTAAAAGAATTATCTAATGAAACCACGCAGACCATTTCGTGATCAAGACACGCTAAGACTTTGAGAATCTGAGATCTATTACGAACTCATGAATGATCTTGCGCCCGAGAATGGAGGCGGACATTGGTGTTTGCCTCATGTTAGATATTCAGATCTGGATAAGTATTAAATCCTACCCATATCCAACAGTCCAGACCAGCTAAATTGTTCGGATCCTCGTCAGGTTCCAATCCTTGTGGGAAGTCCCACCGACGGTATAAAAGTGGACCGTTCAGGAGCGCAAACAGAAGCGAGGTCACTCTTTTCACTTGTTGCCCGCTTCTCCGGAAGACCTCCCATTCCAGGCGGTCTCTGTAATTGCCGACGTTAAGGTTCGTTTTTCCGGCGGGATGAGGACGTTGAAGTACTGTCTCATCGTCGCCACATCCGCCGGGTTTTTCGCGACTCTCATTTACATCTCCGGCGTCTCAAAGTTCGGTATGCCCGAATCTTTTCCTCTTTGCTTTTAGATCCCCCTGCTTCACTCAACTTTAGGGCATCTCTCTTAGGTTATGTCTTCTAATTAGCTAGTTGTTTTTCTTCCCTGGTTCTTGCCTGGTAGATCAGAAGTTTGCACTCTCGGATGCGGACATCCAGGCCCTCGGATCTCTCCAGCGTGATTTCGAGAAGTGTGTTGTAAGTTTTTGATCGGTTGCTTATGAGTGTAATGAAGGGGCGATTGCGGCACCTTATTTAGGTTTGTTAGCTAGATGTTCGAGTGGAATGATCTAATACTTGGCTTTCTCTTTCTTATGTGCTCGGGCTAATTTGCTCCGTTCGGGATCCCTTGGTTATGAGTTCCTTTATTTCATCGTTTTTTCTCAACGCAGTACTGCAAATGCGGCGGTGTGATCAACGAATCAAGATTATGCTTTTAGGTGATTTAATTGGCCGTTTACGGGTGATTAATCATCTATATTGCTGCTCTAGTACTAATTTAACTATCAACATCGTGTAGACCAATAAATTCGAACTTTCCAAGAGCTACTTGGATTCTGCACTTAAAAGAGCTTCCAATAATTAAAATATCACATTAGTTGTCTTCGTGGCAATTAGGCTGTCATAATGCATACTAGCTTGCATATATCACTTTAAGCTCTTTAAGTTTTTGTTGATAATTTGGCGCTTCATTTAATGTAGAGAGATTGTTGCGTTTGTAAATGATGTTCTTCAAACATTAGACTAAAATGCTGCATTGATGTTACCAAATTTGACTTGTACTTTTGATGCATAGGAGACTGGATACACGATTATTCGGTAATCACTTTTTTCTTTTGGTTCTTCCTTGGAGACTTTATTTTTGGCTGTGACGTGTAGACGACATTCTGTTTCCGAGACCTTGAAAATTCCATGTCACTAACATATGGAAGGAATTATGTCTTTGAAAATTCATTAACTTACATATGAGTATGTGGTGCAGAGTGCAAATGGACTAGGGTTGCGAGCTCTAAAAAAGGACCATTGCCAAGTCGTTATACAATTTCCTCATGATACTTTGCCCAAGTGGGTATGTTTTCCTTGAAAACTACGGATTATTCTACTAAGTCATGTTCTTTCCTCTGGTTCAAGTTTTGTGATTGCTGACTTATCTTTTATCAATGAAATGCAAAAATTTTCAAAGAGAGATCCCAAATCCGGAGAGCTTGAAGGTCTATCATATGAGTTCAACCTTTGTGAAGCGTTAGCAACATGGGAACAGGTGAGGCTTTTATTGAGTAGCCCAAGGTTTTGGAAACTAATTAAACCCACGTGATGCAAGACTATGACTTTCACAGCTATCTGAGGACTTTAAACCATGTCTTTCCATTTTCTCATTATTTTTTCAATCTTTACTGTCATTTTGTTCACTGATTCAGTGCCAGTTTGGGTACCTGCCAGTTTGGGTACCTGCCAGATCCATAAATGACTTGTTTTGGGTAAGAAATGAACATTACCGTGTGTATATTCAGGTGCATGGTACACACCGGTACTCCAATGCATTTCTCCCTCTGAGTCAGAATAAATATGTTTTCGAACCCTCTCTTTAAAATGGAAAGTGGATGTTCCAGCACGAATCTCAGCAATCACTTGTTCTGATTCCACATATTGATCATTTTGAACCAAAAGAAAACTTTTTGGTGGAATATTCACACTATGTATAATATCCTGACTCTCAATAGTCACATATATATGGTTAGATTTTCAGGTGTTAGTATTCATCTTCAAAGTATGTGACTATGTTCTTGCAGCATCTTGAGTGGAAAACCAGTGTGATTTCTTTCACTTATTTATGGTTCTTGTAACCTTTCCTGTCTCTGGCTTGCTTGGGCTCAAGTTTAAAGGATAGCCGCGCATAGTACGAAAATATAGGCAATTTTGCATTGTCCAGAGAACCTCATGCTAGTCTTTTAGCATTAAACAGCCATGGGTGATACATTTTTGTATCCCTAGTCATGTGCGTAGGTGCCCTTTACATGGAAAGCCTCATGGTTACTGTAGGAATTTTTATGTTATCAGTGTGGCTCATTTCTTTTCTTTGACACTTGAATTCAGCACAGATTGACAGTAAACAACCTATCCTTTTTGCTCCTCTCCTTTTGTCTTTATTTTTAAAGAAACTTTATGGATGCTAGAATTAGTCAAGTTTTGTATTTATTCTTGGAGAAGTTGCTCAAGTGAGCCGCGTTGTTTAATGCAGGTGCGCAATAGCACCACTATACTCACCAAGGAATTTATTGACAATTTTCCAAATGGATGGGAGGAGTATGCATGGCGCCGAATCAACAAAGGAATCCTTTTGTAAGCGTCCATTGTTAGTACTAGATTTTCATGGTTGGTTTGAGGAGAGAACAAATCTTATGGGATATTAAGAAGTTAATGTGGCTATAGTTTGTTTAAGAACACAAAAACCATGTTTTTGCCTCATAATGAATACAACTCTTTGCTAATATTAAGCCACATATGCACCTGTATTAAATTTCCTGTGAGGTGTCTCACAGTACCCTTTGTGTGCTTCTCAATTTTTTTTTCTGTTTTGAATTATAAACAAGTAATAGATTCTATGTATAACAGATTTTCTCTCGAGGGTTGATCGTCAGTCTGTGTCAGTTATGAGTTCAACCACTAAATTATGCAGTTTAATGCAAATGTTACCCCAGAATCCCCAAATCTGACTGTTTGAGATATTCACTGGCATACTTCGAGTTTGTTACTTTGACCCAGTTACTTCTTGTGTTGGCTTTCAAATTTGTCATTAATCAAGCTAATTTGGCTAGGTTTACTTTATTAATTGGTATGCTCTATCTCCAGAAACAAATGTGAAAATAAAACATTATGCATGGAAAAGTTGGCCCTGGTGCTTCCAGATACACCACCTTTTGTACCCCGGCAGTTTGGCCGTTGTGCTGTTATTGGTAACTCAGGTGATCTACTGCAGACAAGTTTTGGAGAAGAGATTGATGGTTATGATGCTGTTGTTCGTGAGAATGGAGCTCCAATCGAGGTCTTCCGGCTCTCCTTTATTTTATGTTCCCCATTTTTCCTTATTCGTGTAATTCACTTGATTGTTTGTCATTGTTATGCAACAGAATTATACAAAATATGTAGGCAATAAAAGAACATTTCGACTTCTGAACCGTGGATCAGCGAAGGCACTTGACAAAGTTGCAGAATTAGATGGTTCGGTCACTTACCAATCTTTCTGAAAAAATGATTTCTAGGTTGGAGGCTTGCTGAAAATTTTCTCGATGCAGGGACTGGGAAGGAAGTTTTGATCATTAAAACTACAATCCATGATGTCATGAGTAAAATGATTCGGGTGCGTACATATTCTTCTTGGTTACATGTTCAATAGGGTCTCTGCACTTTTTGGCAGACAGCAGTGGATGTGTTCAAATGCTTTCAAACTAAAGTTTTTCTGGTTTATTGCATCATTGTAACATCCACCCACAAAAACAGCTCCAATTTGCGCAACTTTTCTCTTTGTTCAGACGGATAAAACTTGTGACCTGAATGATTGCTTCCATTGATGTTGCCATGCACAACAATTTTGAACTTTTAGTCCTAGTGGCTCCATCTGGGCGGTGGTGCTTATGTCATTTGTCTTGCTTGAATTTGCTCCTAGAATTCTGTCTATGTTATGATAGTTAGGGTTCTTCATGTGTTACGTGACCCTTCTCAGTAAATTTTCAGTGGATATGCATTTCATCAATCTTCATCTCCATTTTATGTTTGATTTCTGCAGGAGGTTCCTATTCAAAATCCTGTGCATCTGATGTTGGGTGCTTCGTTTGGTTCATCTGCTAAAGGAACGGGTCTTAAAGCACTGGAATTCGCTCTTTCTGTATGCGATTCTGTGGACATGTTTGGTTTTACGGTTGATCCAGGATATAAGGAGTGGTAAGAATGTGACTGTTGTTTCATGTTGTCGACTTGGCGCCTTTATATCTATTGTCCAATGCCTTGGTTAAGGGTACACAAGTAATTAGAATTGGTCTCTGTCAATTTCATAGTGTTCTGGTTAAGTCGGTCTTCCTAATTTCTTTTTGTCTTGGATGACTGTATGACTCAATATTAAGAATCTCTGTGCGTGTTCGCATGATCCCATTCTTCTTTATTTACCTGTTTATAGATACTGATATTTTGTACTTTTTGATTGCTTGACTTTTCTTGGCAGGACTAGATACTTTTCGGAGTCCAGACAAGGGCATACTCCATTACAGGGAAGAGCGTACTATCAAATGATGGAGTGCCTAGGAGTAAGTTCTGATCCCTTGAAGAATTTGTTTAGGTTGCACTTTACCATTATAATTTGAGGATCCAAAAATCTTCTTTATATGATAATGTTTGCTGCAGCTTGTTAAAATTCACTCTCCAATGAGGGCAGACTTCAACCGTGTAGTTCATTGGGTTCCTAGCCGAGATGCAGTTCATGCTGCAAGAATCGCTTCAGAGAAAATGTTAGGGTAAAGTTGTTGTTTCTTCAATGTTTCGTATTGCTATGACAGTTTGTGGTTATAAGAAATTTTTTGCTTGGACAGGACTTGGGGAGCAGGCACAGGGGATCCCCTTGCTGCATGTTCAATCATCGGAAGGTCCAGCAAGAGGGTGACAGTTTCTGGATTGAGATGGCCGGCAGCGGAGCATCAGAAGTTTGTGAAAGGCGCAACGTTGTACCCATTGGAACACAGAGATGGACATGGGATGCTTTGCTTGATTCCCGAAGTCACTGACCTTGTTATTACTGATACGTAGAATGCTGTTAAGTAGTCACAGATCTTGGACGCAATACTAAGAATGCACAAGCACTTGCGTCATCCCTGATATCGGGGAGACCTTGAATTTTTGCATGGGGGAAGGTGTTGTAATTTCTCATTCATTCTGTACAAATTCAGGAGGCAGTTCATTCTTTTTCTCGTATCTTTTAACCATAGAACATGACCGTGGAAACAAATCAAAATATGCTGCCAAGTCATAAACCTTTTCAAGAAGAAATGGCGTTGATAAATTAGATGGACTTTGATAAAATATGTGAAAATGTCAATCCAGGGAAAGGCTCTATTTTCCTGGGCTTAGTCATTTGGTAGCAGGAACACATTGAAAATGTCTTGTGAATTTACCTGAAAAATTGGCAGATTCATAAAATACTAGAACTAACTGTGTTTTATGAATGTGTCTCACTTTTAGGGGAGATTCATGGGAGTCAAACGACCCTTAAGAAACCATGTAATAAGAATCATAACCAAATGACGGGTTGAGTTAAGTATCTTTGGACTGTCCGACTGTATTCTAGCAAAACATATGCCAGGTAATATTATGTATAGAGTGGGAGTGAGTGCCAAGAGAGGCCGTCTAATTAAATGTCCCGCGTTCGTTGATCTTGCGTTTTCAATTCAAATCTTATGGCACGAATATATGCAGTATGACAAAACATCTAGGCATTAGTCTTCTCCTTTGTGCTTTTAGCCCATCAAGTGTTGATGCATTTTTTATCTATGATCTCCGGATTTTCAAGAACTTGAGAGGCGTACAGCAATTCAAAAATTACCTTCCCTAAATTAGCTCATTAATATCGTCTTCATCTTAATTCTTGCAAGCGTTTCTACATCCAATTATACTTTATTTTTACAGTCCACATCCTATGGCATATAAGTATGTCCACCATGACCAAACACCTAGGAGTCGCGTTCTCGTGTGTTTTTAGCCTATAATAGTTCATGTATCTCTCACCTATCAACTTTTGAACACTTATCAAAAACTTTCTGATGTCGGTTCATAGCAGTTCAAAAGATGATCTTCACTAAACTAACTTGTCGTCATCGCGTATTCAGAATATGAAGTTGAATTTTGAGAATGGGAAAAGAAGCGAATACAATTGATAGTAAGGGGTGGTTTGTTTACCTCGGATCTGAGATCTGAGACCGAAGATCTCAGGTCCGGGGAATTGAGGTCAGTCCCCCTTTCATCGACCATCAAATCTGAGGTTCTCACCAGGCACTAAAGATCTCAAATCGTCATTTTTCTTTAAATATGTAATCCAATGTTTGTTTACTACGTGGCTACTCGCATAAAAGACACCGACCTCTTCATTGTGCAAAACACTTGAAACAGAAGAAGGGTGGTTGACTGGGTGTTTTTCTTTTTTGGTCATATTGGTAGGAAAAAGATCAAGCACGTTAAAATTAAACACAAAAAGATAATTTCTTCTGGGTACTGAACCAATCCCCTCGGAACTTTTTGAGTTTCTGGTTGTGATTTTTTTGAAATTTAGCAGTGCATTTTAACTGTACTTAACTATTTGGATATCTGCCACAAGGGCACAACTTAGCTGGTCGGGCAGTGGACTTATTAACAGTGCATCATCAGTTTAATTTTTATGGATAATACTCTTTAAACTGCAACATAGCAAGCGCAATGCTGTAGTTGACCGATGCAAGTCCGAAAGCAACTCGGGACTGTCGGAACAAGGAGAAAGGGGGGCTTGGAACCTTCTTGACGTGGGTTTCACTCATCTAAATGACTTGCATATCAAGTATTGCATGTTTCTCTGGTTTTACACCGTTTAGATCACGGTGTATCGCAGGTTTCTCCAGTTTCACACAATGAGTGTATCATTGAATTGGATCATCTGTTACTGTTGTTAGTGCTGTGCATCCCTGTTTTTTCTTGTACATTTATATTTTTTTCTAATAAATGTTGGGAGTATACATCCCCACGATCCTTCCTTGGAAGCTCAAGGAAGTTAAGATATTTATTTTTTTCATGAAAGTCGAATCTTCACATGTTCCAACAATAATGTCAATGATCAGGTACACACAATTACCAATAAGAATCCGAAACCATCTAGACTGATCTGGCAATGAAAGCCGGATGTTGGGTACTAACTGAGATCGAATTAGGTGCGCTGTTTTACAATTGAATTTGAATATGTCTGATATCTGACTAAGATCTGGTGAAGATCTAACCACGTTTACATATAAATAGCCTCAACGTTCCCTCTATTAGTAGGAGTAATTTCTTATAGGCGAATTTTTCTAGTAGAAAGAGAAAGGTAGGATTAAAACGACATTTTTCAATCCCAACCATGAGGAGCTCCGGAGACAAGGGGTAGAGAAGGACAATTCATCAAATCGCTGCCAAACTTGTCGGCATCTTTTCAGTAACTGCAGGGCCTGTTCATTCATTTTCTAAGAGAAGAGCTCATACGGAGGGTTATCTTGGAATAAAAGAGAAAAGGATCGAATTCCTGAGTCTTATGAATAAGATGCATGGCCTAAAGTCTAAAAAGGGGGAATTTGTCACTCGTACCAAAAACTAAGGAACCTTTTCCTTCCAAGTTATCGGGACGTTCTTTACTATGATGTACATGTTGAAGCTCATTTATATTTACAGAAAAACTTCAGTAGTCTTCGAAGATATTCATTTTTTTTCCCAAATGTACAAAAATTTTCTCACTTCTACACTTAGAAAAGGACAATATAAAAGAGAAGAGATCACTCATTTGCTCAGAATACGCCTGAGACAGAAAAGAATATATATGAACATAACATTGAGGGGACGATTTCCATGTTATAGCGCTAATCTCATGGCATGTCAAACGAATGGTGGAACCAGTCCACTCCCTATGAACATGTGCCCCAAGGGGGCAGGCTCTTTGAAACCTTAATTTAGTGTTGAACTTGGTGAACATGGGGATAGCTCTTCAAGATCCAGATCACTGCCACATGAAAATTTGTTAAACTTGGTGAACACGTGTTTATAAGGAGTGAAAGGATTCCATCCCCTCAACTGTTATGCCATGGAGGCAAAACCAGCCTCAAGGGTCAGTTTGTTCGTAAAACTAGAAATTAATGAGCTATCTATGATTTTACTCTCCAAATTCAGAAGACCGGTTTCTAGTAGCCTGGAAAGTTCTGGCGTCTGTAAAAACTCACTCAAAAAGCTGGAAAAAACATACAAGCTTTAGCTTTTCCTTTGTGTTGATGTTTGTCGAAATTTCATCTCTCCTTCTAGAAATCATTCAAATAAACAGTTTCTCTCCAAAATTCTACGATTCCAAACAATCTCTTGAAGTATTTTATTCACACAAATAATATGCGAGGCATCTGAGGCGAAGAACGAATCCCCTCATTTCCCCTTAATCCCGCAGTCAAATTTCTTGTCATGGTCGATGGTTCCTCGCTACCAACCCCGTCAATTATTGAAGCATTGCCAGCATTCGCATGGCCACTGAACTTGAAGAATTCGAGCTCTCGCGCACCAGTATGTATCTAATCTCTGCACCAAGCTAGCATCAACCTTGAAGCATTATTTCTCTATTCGATCGAAGCACCTAGCTTTTGCAAATTATGTGGGTCAAATCGCGAAAAATTTTTACAGCTTATGAATAGAAAGTCGAGCATGTCCTCTGTAATTCTCATACTTTACAGTAGAATTGGGTGGATGGGAGCATATTTGCTAATTGTGAAAATGCATTGAGCATCATATTGACTGAGAGGGAGGCCAAATTCATTGAAGTCGAAGTCCGCGATCTTGGACAGTTAAAAAGGTGACCCCAAGAGTCAAGACACCAGGCGTGGGGCGGGGATCCATGTGTTACATCTTTCCGTCCATGAACACAAAATGTGTTTGTTCTTGGCATGCATCTTTCGACGGATCGGGAAGGACACAGGCTACGGGCTCTAGCAGATAAGTTCTTTCTTTTGGATATCTTGGCAAATATGGCTGATGGATTCACTTTAGCGAAACAAATGTTTGCCATTTCTCACCCAACATGAGTCAAATGTGTGTCGATGCCATGTAAACAAAATAGAAATTATGTCAAAAGCAAAATTGTTTACTTCTTTCGGAAGAGAAAAAGAATTCGTTTACCCATCTTTCCTTGGGAAATTTCTAATAACTAAACTCCTTGTGTTTAACATTCTAATTTCTTGATCCTACATAACTCAGACCAGAACTCACCACATTTTACAACATTCTCTTTCCATTTGAGAGAGGGTTGATTTCATGAGGATACATGACCTTCTTTATTTGCTTTCATGTTTTCACATTTTCCTTTTTTATGCTTCTCTGATTGTTTGTCAAAAAAAAAATACAAATTTTCATTTTGATCGATTCCCAAATTATTCTCAGTCTGATGGAATCAATTTTAACAACAGTACCATGGATCATACATGCCTTTAGTCACTTTGCATGGTCTTTTTTGTTGCTCAGTTGGCAAGGTGCACTCGGTTTTAATGAGGAGCCGGAAAAAGTGAGAACACCATATCCATATGTTTATATTTATTCAACTACCATTACTTAAGACTATAGGCGGCTGATCCGAGATTCATCTGGTGCGAAATTTCCCTGTGCAGTGGCTTTCAAAATCACGGTTCTCAAATCCATGATACATTGATGGAACTAATGGATCTGTGATCCAACCCAGGGGTTTGGAGGGCAGACCCACGGTTTTAAGATCCGTGCGGATTTCATATCAAATCCGAGTCTATCAAGGCCGGGAAATGAGACAAACCGCTTGGATCTCCCTTCAAGTCGCTTGGGTTCAATTTTGTTTTGTTCAATATATTTCCAAGTGTTTCATCGTTTAGGTTAAAAATAACTTGTCAAGATGCCTGGTTTGCAAACGAATAGTACTTTTCCTTTTTCGGAAATTTGTTCTTGTAAAGCAGCTAGTTTGCCTTTTTTTTTTTTTTTGGTTCTTCAACGAAATTAACGTTTCCGTGAACTCAAAAGCCAAGAAAATGCCAAAAGGAAGAAGCACTTTCGACCAAAAACAAAAAAAATCGTAACGATTTTCCCAATGTCCCACTTCCTTAGGACCAGACAGACTTTTCAATCACGCCTTTGAAAGTTGTTTATCAGAAACGGATTCGTACTGGGAGAGCAGCGACTCTTTGAAATTCTTATACAGTTCCCTCTAGAGATTTTCCTTAAAATGAGATTACTGACGATGCACTAAAATACCATAGTTGCGAGCAAATAGAAAATAGTGAGGGAAGCAATGCATGAAGCGAACGCAATAAGTCAAAGGATTCAATCATTGGGGCAGCTAGTGAGGCAAAATCGGGGCGCGAGTCAAGTGCTGGTTGAAAATTATTTCCAAACCCCCTCCCAGGGCCTCGAAAAATTTCCGGGATGGAATCATAAGCGGAGAAGTTTATTTAAGAAAGAGGAAAGCGGGTTTCCTTCTATGAGAAAGTTAATGGATGGCGAACTCTTGAGTTTTGAGCCATGATCTCGACCAGGAAGCTTCGGTGTTCATAGGATCCGCAAAACTTGGAGGAGAAATTCGGTGGCGTATGCTGTAGCATTCGAGGCAATTTGGTTGCCGAGTGTGGGAACGAGTCCGAACCATTGGCTCTTCGTGGCGCGATTAGACATCTGAGTGTAAGAGAGAGTTTTAATCGTTCGAGAAATAAACTCTAACTCTTGGAAAATTTTGAAGAGGAAACGGGAAATTTTTCCACTGAAGATCTAGACTACAAGGGGAGAATAATGATACACAAACGGGTAGCACCGTGAAGAAAATCACAACTAGACCGCTACAAGCAAGAAAATCTGGTCCTTACCGACTCGGAAGATCCGGTACGCCTGTCTGGAGATCCCGGCTCTCTATCAGATCCAAGTCTGGTCCGAAGTGAGCTCTCCTGAACCCCTGGAACAGCCCCTCCCGGAGAGACCGGAGGCCGGCCTCGAAAGCGTCGACCCTCGCCCCAACCTCGGCGGCCTTCCGGCGGACGTCCTCGACGGACATATCCTGGCGGATCTCGATGGATCCGGCGAGGCGAGGGAAGTTGAGGCGGGCGGCGGGGCCGCGGAGGCAGAGGCTGGCTGTGTCATACGCCCGCGCCGCTGCTACAGGAGACGCGTAGGAACCGAGCCAGATCCGGCCCTTTTTCCTCGGCTCCCGGATCTCCGCCACCCAGGTTCCCCACTTGCGCATCCGGACACCACGGTAGGGGTTAGCTGGCGGCCTGGCCGGTGGAGTCCCTCCGCCGCCGTCCTCGTCTCCGGCTGCTTCTGTCGTAGCTTCTTCCGGGGAAGATGGCGGACCGTCCTTCATGGATTTACCAGAACGAGACGGAACAGTCCGAAAACCCTAGATCTTCTCCGGCCGGTCTCTGCTCACCAGGGTTCTGTATTTTTTCCCGCCATCTCTCCCTCTCTCTCTCTCGCTCTATCATTCTCTCTCTCCTCGTCATATAAATATGGAAGTATTACAAAAACACTGTTCTTGCAAGATAAAACCACCAGATTGCCCTCATTATCCCACGGAAAAATCACTGATAACTTCAGAAAGTACCCATAAAACAAGCTCCACGTCAGTCTTCCGAGCTTGTACCTTCGTACGGGCGGATCGTGTTCGCTGAATCCCACCAAATCGGGAGCAGCAGTCAGGCCGCCTGTATCTGCGAAATCGTTTTCCCGATATTATCGCGAAATTTAAGAAAGAGGCATTTTTTGGATATTTGTCGGTTAATTATAAGGGGGAACGCTTTAAATGAAGTTAAAAAGAACAGAAAAATATTTTAAAACCTGCCTTCTATTTTGTGAGTATCGAGCTCAATTTGTATAAAGCTTAGTCTTAAGCTCCTTATGAACATATAAAATATATATCACATTATTGTATTATGGAAAACGTAACTAGCTGGCAAAGGTAGTAGGTAGTCAGTTTTTATTTAGAATTTTCAAAACTTCAACTACTTGTGCTACAGAAATTGGCATCACTGAAGCATAGTAGGGGTACCTCACTCGAGACACCAACACCATGAACCATGAAATACTCTCACAACAATTTTTAGAGTTTTGAAGCAAATATTCTCCTTTCAAAAACCACCGTGAGATGCATTGATCTTTTCATGTTCGGCTCATGACCAAGTGAAGCTCTACGGAGCTAAGCCAAGCTGAGCTCTGGTTGTGTTTGGGTTTGAGCTCCCTTCGAGACAAGCATACATGACTGGCCAGAAGTTCGAGGCACCCGAACTTAGCTCAAACTCAGCTCCTATACAGCCCTAGCCCCGAGTTGCAAATACAAAGAAAATGGCGTTAGGTTGTGGAGCTCTTTCCTGTTCTTTTTTTTTTTTTGTTTTTATCTTCTTTAAAACATGCTTGAGATACAAGATCGGGACCATCTTTGAATATGTGTTACTTTTGACGGTCAGATGAATATTTTGCCAGTTAAGCACGCTTTCGTCATAATCCTAAAAGTTAAAATGCTTTTTTTTTTTTCGTTTCTGGTATCTTGAATTGGTAAGGATGAAAAGTTTCCAATTTGCTATGCCGATTCCAAATATAATCTGATTTCCCAAGCACTTAGCTTAGCTGGTACCAGTCAAAAGAATAGAAGAAAACTTGATATCTGTGCAATGCATTTAGCAGATCCCAGCAATCTCATTTACAGTTTCGATGACAGGAGTGTTCTGAACCGATGCATTAATATCGAAGCAAAGCAGAGCCGGACCTGGCTTATAGCAGACCCAAGGTTGGTAATTCATCTGCCACTTCGCAATTCCGATGTAGGTCATGACACAATATCAGCAGCATTATCAAAGAAACAAGAACTCGATCGGCACAGAGAATTAATGAATGGCCAACTCGTTCAAGACAAAGTACATCTGCATGGATCCTCGATGGTAGTGAATGGCCAACAGCGGCATGCGTAGCCATCGATGGCATGGCTTGATCAGAGTTTCAAATCTCTATCTTTTCGATCAAACTTTTTGTTACTTTTAGTTCGATTCCTAGTCATATATAAATTGTAAGGATTTATGCAGTTGGATCCAACTTTTTTCAGATTCCTACAGCTGAATCAGATCCGCTAGTTTCCTGTTTAAACTGTCGTGTGAGCCATTCGTAAGAGAGACGGAGGCAGATTGGGTTATAGATGATACGGACTTCGATTTCCGTCCGCCTAGTTGTGAGGTTATACTCCGGTGAACACCTGCTGAGAGCGAGGCCCTCCATTTTATTATCAAAAACTTGGGATAATTACAGGAAAAAATCAAAATGCTCAACAGGATGAGAACGTTACCAAAACAAAAATTAATCGGGGTTCCAATTCTTCTGTCCCCTCTCACATTCCTTGAAGCCCATCTCACTGGAGCAAAGCAAAAGCATGCAGCAAGGCTCCACAGCAGGATCTTGTCTACTCCAAATGAGCCTGCGCCTATGAAGTTGAACGTTAAGCAACTTGCCAGCACCTTCCACTGATCCTTGGATCATTTCTTTAAGCTGATCTTTCCAAAATTTGCTGTTCAACCGAACAAGAATAGGGCCCTGATACTCCGAGATCCTTCCTAAGCATCTGTCTAAAACCCAGCTGTCCAATAAGAGACGGCCGTTACTCGACCAGAAGCAGTTCCATAGGTAAAGTCTCCATTAATTGTTTTAATCAGCCCTGCGACCCGATTAAGTCCTTCCCCATTCCATGAAGCAGTGTTTATGCTATAATAGTTGCCAAAGCTATCGTCCCATTCATTTGAGATAATGCCACATCTCCAGCCTTTTCTGATCCATTTGATCCCAATTAATCTTCAAATATTGTTCTCGGCAGAAGTACAACAGATTTTTTCACCAGGGGGGCACAATCATGCTTTGCTTCATTTCTTAAACGCCAAATAAACCAGATGATTAGATGGAATGTTAGACGCCAAATATCTTTCCAAGGTATTCTTCGAAACTTCCATTTGCACCACCGCTGAGTCCATTTCTGATGGACTGGACTCTCGGAAGCGGTTGTTTAAACTTTTTTCGAGTCAAAATCCCGAATCAACTTTGCCGTGTTACAGTTGAAGAAAGTATGCCGTTCATTCTCTTCTGCTTTGAGACACAAACCAAACAACACTGAGGTGCTAGATGAAAACCAAGTTTTTTTCCAATCTAACATCTGTCACCAATTTTCCTTCACAACCGATATATACAGCCCAGCTTGCCCTGGGGAGGGCGTTATGAGCCCAAATCATATTTCTCCAGCTATATTTTTCTTTACGACTACGAATTCTATCCCATATTTCTCGTCTGGAAATCACTTTGTTCTCCTGGTTACGCCATCTGAGAATGCCATGCTGGTCATCTACTAGAAGAATAGAACTGATCTCTGGTCTGCTCAGACTAATCAAGGCTAAGAGCTCCTGATTAGCTTCATTCAGAATGACGCGAATAGTGCTGGTCTCATCAACAGAATTGAAACAAGGATGGTCAACCCCAATCGACTCAGCAATCAGCCTCCTCGGCCAATTATTCACCCAGAATTTGACACTATTACCATCAATAACTTCCCCAAATATCTGGTGACTTGTCAGTCTCCACGCCTTAAGAACAGATTTCCAAAGGACAGAGCCGTTAGAAGGAGTACTGAAACTCCACTGCTGTGTCCTTGCAGATAGTTTCTTCTAGCATAAATGGACCAACCGAGGGCTCTACAAGCCAAAAAACCTAGGCATGTTGTGTTGTTGTCAACCAACTCCGCCTTCAATCTTGGGCGAACAACGTTGATCCCATTTAACTAAGTGCATTTTTTTTCATCTCTGCCATCACCCCATAAGAAAGCAGCAGAAAGGCTTTCAACTCTCTGAGTAAACTGAGGAGGGAGCAGATACACCACGCCTACATATTGAGGAATGGATAATAACACATGTTTAATTGAACATATCCTAACAGCAAAAGAAAGAATTTTTTTGTTTCCAGTTTCCAAGAATTTTTTTTGTTTCCAGTTTCCCAATTTCTGCTCAATCTTCACCAGCAAACCCATGCATTGGCCTTCAGAAAGCCGCTTATCCTGCAGGGGAACTTCCAAGCACTTGATCGGAAGCTGACCCATTTGACAACCCAGGTAAGCAGCAGCTTTGCCGAGTTCTGAGGAACTCAGGTTGAATCCTACAAGGGTGCTTTTCTCTTAATTCACGTTCGGTCCAGAGCAGCTCTCAAGGTCTTGAAGAAGATTCTTAATGCTAACAATAGAACTCCTGCGGAAAGAAGGGAATAAAACAAAATCATCCGCATATAAGAAAGAGTCAATTCCCTCCCTGTGCTTACCCAATGACGGTAGTTTTAGCTCTTCACTTTGGACTGCATTATGAAGGCTTCGAGTAAACATTTCAGCCACAATGAGGAACAGGGAGAGAGAGGGTCACCTGTCTAAGGCCTCTATGAGTTGACCAAACCATTCTCCTTCTCTGCCATTAATGACAACAGTGATGGATGCTGTCGACACCAGAGTCATGACTTTTTGAATCCAGACTTATCAAACCCAAGCTGGACCATAGCATGATCAAGGAAGTCCCATGACACTCTGTCGTAGGCTTTGCTAAGAATTAAGATCAATTTTTAGACAGAGACTTGCATTTACGATTTTCCATGGAATGAATAACTTCTTGAGCAAGAAGAATACAGTATTGAATGCATCTTCCTGGCAGAAAGGCATTTTGGCTTAAGTCAATAGTACGACAAAGAATGGGTCTCATTTTTCGCACCATAATTCGACTAAGAAACTTAACAGTGCTATTGTATAAAGAAATAGGATGGAAGTTGTGGATGCTATGATCCCCAGGGGTTTTAGGGATGACTGCAATATGTGTTCTGTTAACTTTGTGAACTAACTTGCCCTGCACAAAAAATCTTTGATGAAAAGACTAACGTCCTCTTTGATAATCTCCCAATTAGCACTATAGAAGCTGTTCAGGAATCCGTCTGGTCCAAGGGCAGAGTCCTTGTCAGCCTCCATCACAGCCCATTTGATCTCTTCATCCGAAATAAGAGCTAAAAGATCGGCATTTTCTTCCATGGCACCCGCTTGTCCCCCACCATTTTGGCTGAGAGAACTCCTGAAGCATCACCTTTTCCAAAATATTCTTGAAGAGATCTAAGAAGGCAAGGCGGATATGCTCCCTCCTCTAATTTTTTGCCATTCACAAATATTGCATGAATTTTGTTTCTACGTCTCCTGCTTTTGACTGACTCATGAAAGAACCTAGTGTTAGAATCCCCTTCTTGGAGCCACTTGATTGTACTTTTTTGCCTCCAGTACAATTCTTCCATCAATATCAATCTACTGAGGTGAGCTTTGAGATCAATTTCGCCCTGAATTGCTTCTATGTTACCTGCCTCCACTTCTTTCTGTGCTTGAAGAATAGCTTCCCTGCATTCTCACAACCTGCAGAAAACTGATGAGCCCAAGAAAAGACTTGGCCTTTCACCAATTCAAGTTTCTTCAAGCATCTAATTAGTGGACACCCTGTAACATGAGAGCTCCAACAATCCACAATAGTGGATTTGCATTCCTCTTGTTCCATCCAGTAGTTATAAAAACGAAAGCATGATCGTCCGCAAGTCCCCGCCTGACTCTTCGCAGCATTTAATAAGAGGGGATTATGATCTGAACAAGACATAGGCAGGATAAGGGCCTCATTGAATTCAAACATACCATCCATTCAGCGCTGAGAGACAAAACAAACTTACTCATCACATTGCCACTGCCCGTCCTATTGTTTGTCTATGTGTACTTGACATCGTCAGAAATCTCAAACAAGTTGCAGCAATTAATGAAATTGGAGAAAGCCAACATGCTGCCCAAGGCGGAAGATTACCAAACTTATCCTCAGTCCTACCTACCGCATTATAATCACCAACACATACTTCTACCGTAGACAAAATCAGCTGCCGCAAGTCAATAAACTGCCACTTTCTACGTCTAAAATCAGTGTCTAAATAAACGCCAATAGTAACAAAGTTAATGTCAGAGCATCGATCTCTGAATATACACGGAATCCAAGCTGAGTTACCATCAGCGTGGATCATATCAACCGTATCACTATTACAAAAGATAAGCACACGAGCCCACCCATCAACAGAATTCAAATTAGAAGTAATATTATACTTTGGAAACATGAGCTGTAATTTCCTAATGCCTTCAAGAGACAGTTTTGGATCGAAAATGAATGAGACGTCTGGGTCACGCCTGGCGAGAAGCTCGCAGAGATCTTATTTTGAGCTTCTATTGACCAAGCCCCTAATGTTCCAGCTGCAGATCTTCATAAAGAAGTAGTCAATTCACACCCATCAGGCAAGATCTCCTTGCCTTCACCTCCAAAGATGGAACCAGAGCCATTTTCTAACCCTTCCTTGACCCCTCTGTCAAATCTCCAGAATCAATAGCCATATCACGAATTGCAGTGGTGTCGCCTGGCCGAACCTGTGCTATGCTATTGGGCAAGCTTCCATTTGATTCTGCTGCTTTAAGCAACGAATGCCCATTCGCTCATTGAATTCCTCACTCACTGACGCTCTGCGCTTGGGAGTCGTGGGGTCTAGGCTCACATGAGCTTTTCTCTGGAAGCCACTCGATCGCTTGCTCTGCACCACGAAAATACAAGTATCCTCCTTACATTTTTCACCCTCTGCTGACTTTGAGGCTTTGAGCATCCAGAGTCTACCAAGTTTGGTGCCTTGATCGACTTAGAGCTCGCCTCCTCTGGGACTTTGCCTTTGGGGGAGTTCGCTGCCACTGAGAGATCAGGCCTGCAGACTGGTTTGGACTGATAGTTCAGGTCCTGAACGTCGTTGTCCTTCTGAGTCCTGCACTGAGACATGAGAGGTGTCATGCTGACCCTCCGTGTCCAGAACACTATATTTATTCTCTGTATCTCCAACCCCCACAGTCCCCAAATGGTTTCTCGCTTTTTAACCATTTTCACGTCAGACCATCCTGTCGGAGATTTCTTTTGCTGGTCACCAACAGAGGATTGGCTAGTGGATCGTTCCGTAAACTGTGTAGTCGACCCACAGTTGGACCAGAACTTAATCTTCTCTTCAAACTCGATCATTTGGACCACTGCCTTGCCATCTTCAAAGGCCAGCGACACTTTTGGACAGGAGCGTAACCCAAAGGAACTTCAATTAGGATCCTGACATAGCTATTTTTGTCCATCCTCTTGGTGCAATGATCCATTCCCATGAATCTTGCACCCATAATCGTTGCAACATCAGAAAAGACACGGGAATTCCATAAAGGCAGCGGCAAATCAGGCAAGCGGATCCAGATTCTAACATTTGAAGATTCAGGGACTATCACTTACATGCCAGGAAACCACCTATTCGCAATGAGAAGACGTCCTCCAACCTTCCACGCACCAGGTTCGCGAACCTCCTTGATTTCTTCTTCAGTTTCAGATCTCACCAGGATATTACCTTTGCCGACTGTAGTAAACTTCACAGATGGAAGATGGGCCCATTGCCGTTTCAATGATTCATAAATAAATGGGTAATCCAAACGTCCTCTTCCATTGCTTCCCGAGAGGGTGGCAACAGCAGCAAAATCAAAAGGACACGACATTACGTTGAGCGCCTCATTTGAAATGAAAAAGGTTTTCTGACCATCAAGCTCTCTAATCTCTAGAGGAGGGATTTCACAATCCGATGGAGAGCTTTCTCCAGTAACTATTGAGGACCACGATCTGCGATTTGCTTGATCCTTGGAAGGCTTGGCATTCAGCGGCAGAGCTGCTCCCTTCATTTGAGCTTGACCAGAATCGATTGAGTCATTCATCATCTTAGTACGAGCCACACCTTCCAAACCACCCGCAGGCAGCTTCCCCCTCATCTTCATCGTCCTTTCCTCTTCCAAAGTCGGGAAGACGTCCACCCCTTCAGCAGCCCCATGCCCTAAAGATTCATTTCCCTGGCGCATTACTACGCCGCTCACCTCCATGCCACCCACTTCCCCCTTGTCAGAAGTACTCAGCATTCTGCTATCATCCTCCATGAGGCGATCCTCGGGGTAGGGAAGAGGTTGGAGGGCAGAGCCCTCGGCCCCCTGACAAATCCTAGGGTGCGCCAACTCTTACCGACCGCTCTTCCAACTCTCGCTCTCCAGTTGTGAGTCTTGTGACGTGTGAGGTTATACTCAAGATCTTTCAAGTTAAAGAAAGTCGAGAGTTCAAGAGCTGAGCTGCCTTTTCGATTGGCATTATCTTCGGAAGTGTGCACAATGCATAGAAGAGATGAAAATATCTATAATAAACTGTTTCTCAGAATGATACAGAAGCATGGGCGTATGGGCCATGCCAAATCTACATGAATCAGCCTTTTTTTCTGTTTTTACATTAAAAAATTAAAACCGATTCAGTCTAGAAAGTAGAAACTAGAAATTGTAAGTAAAATTGCAAGACTGTGCCAATACTGACAACTAGAAATTGTAAGTAAAATTGCAAGACTGTGCCAATACTGACAACTGGTGCCGACACTTTTTCTTTCCTTCTTGGTCTTGCTCTACCAGTTCTCGAACCGTGGACCTTTCATTATACCATCATCAGATGGCACCTTTCTTTCCTTGCCATAACAGCAAATGATCATGAATGGTTTATTTGCATCTTTCAGGGCAAAGTATTGGTACCAGATTTTTCTTTCGCAAACACTCCAGGACTTGGCTTTCTCCCACTCCTATATCATCACCATCATCATCATCAATGAATTCTCTGCCCGTCCTGTTCATTTGGTGCTAGTATGCTTACTCCGTTTAGATGAGTATGCACAAATTAATTTCTTTGCATGAAGAGCAGATTCGACAAAAATAGATGAGTTGCTCACGTTTGGCGAGCAACAGGTCATGTAAATTCCATGTAGTAGGTGGTGGTGAATTGCAAAATTGTTAAACATGCTGTAGAAAAGAAGATCTCTGTTAGTAGCTCTTGGATCTGGAACTGGAAGGAAAAACTCTTGAATATGTGTTCTTAAGCATTGAAACGTTTCACCCAGTCCTTAATTCCGTCGTGCTCAGTTCCTTCCAAGTATCCCTTTTTTGATCTTTAGCCCAGCATTCCTTGCAACCAAGATATACTAGAAGTTACCTTGCCAAGGGGACTATATCATAGATTCTCATTCTGATGTTGTTTCCAGCGGTAACAAGAGAATAATGGGACGTAAGGAAGAGACCTTCTAGAAAATTACGGGAACATGTTATTCCAACAACAATTTCCTCTTGTTTGATACAAGGAAGAGAACGCCGTGTTCAGAAGAAACGGCTTTCTCTTATGCCGGCCTACCAATTTGGCAAGGCGCTGATGTGTGCATGTTATGAAGTATCAGTGAGTGCATTTGGCGGTGAAACTCACTGTCCGATGTTTGTGTGTATCAATTCGACTCACCAACCGAATGATATGGATGAGGGCATCCTTTCTACCTGCATTTCAACGCTCTCATAGATTGGCTTTGGTTTGGATTTCAACAGATTGATGGGGTATCAAAATCTCGAGGCTCAGAAGAGACATTGATCTTCATGACGTAAAAGTCTGGCTTCTCTCCGGCCAGTAGTCGAACGTACCTCAGGTATCATAGGACTCGTTTGATGAAGAGAAGCGTTTGTAATTGTTTCATGAATATGCCCTAAAAACTGGACAGATTAAATGTGGCTCAATCGTTTTGAGCATATCTATCAAACAGTTGCATGTTGTTCCTATTGCCAAAGGGTTCCTTATGGGTTATAACTCAGCCGATTAATTAGCAATGGAGGCGCTCCCGTGTACTGGCCGAAGTTATGGGCGTTTAAATGCCATGACAGGAAATGGCGCCATAGCACTGGTGCACTAGGTCGCCAATAGCTAAAAGCGAGTGAACAAATATAGTGTGGGAGTTCTGATTTTTCCTTTGCATGTTCCATATCAAATCGAAACGTGATTTCTTATGTATATAACTGAGCCAGATCCAAAATTGTGTGCCCCTCCTTTCTTGCAAATCCTCCTCATAGATCATGCCGTTGGTAAGCTTTTCCTTCTCTGTTGTGCCATTATGCACACGCAGCAAACTTGGTTTTAGGAGGAGACGTATTATTAGAATTGGGTCGAAGATCAGATTCTCCCAACCATCTGAAAGCAATAAGAATTCATTATCTTTGCGAGTTGCGACCACTCTCCGTCGGTGACACGTAAAAGATTCCGCTTCCTCAAATGAACAAAAGCACCAAAATGGTGTTGGATTGATCATCATTCCTTAAAAGCATTGGATTGCTTGCTTCATCATGCCTAAAGCCTTTGGCGGGTTTTGTTATCAACTGGTGATTGTACTTTCCGGTTGTCCATCCAATGCTTTTGTACTACTTTGGTGTGCTTCACATGGAAAGCACGGACAGTGAACCGCTTTCGAGTTGCAACCTAACCTTGATGTCATTCACAATCCAAGCACGCACCATTCACCTGCTCTCACTTTTGGAGCAACATCTACTCCCTCCTTCCCATGACTCGTTTGGAAAATGCCCAGGAGCGGCCCCCCCTGCGCGTCTGTGAAAGCATCTCTCTCTGACCCCATGAATTGGCTCAAAGCTTGGCATTTTCATACGAAAAGCGGCAGTGGAACACAAGGGCGAGGGTGGTAGCTCTTTTCCCGAAGGCTAAAAACCCTCCCCCCTTCCCAGTTGCTGGGGCTCATAAGAAACACCACCCTCATCAAACTTAGATGCAACACAACACGTTTGCTTCCACTAACATAATACCTTCGTGCTGCGACGGTGAAGCCTTTTATTTAGATCATTGTGGCGAAGAAACACTCTCACGGACCGGACAAAGCTTCCCACAGCAGTTCATCCTGCCACACTTTTTATCACCACCTCTCCAAGAATGTTGAGCTCGGAATCGCTCGAAGCTCAATTAATACAGTTCAAAGTTTATATAGGAAAATACTACATGGTTCAACTGCACAAGAGGCTATAACATAGTTTGAGATCATGACCAACGGCCAACAAGGTAAGCTCCACTTGGTCATTGATACCAGAAAAAGGAAGTAGAAGATTATGACTGAGGCCATTTATTTAGAAATATGGCGCTTCGAGATATAGCCTACGGTTTGCACAAGGCATTTATCATCTTCTGTAGCAAGAGATCGTTTTAAAGGACGGTATGCTGCAGCTCCACGTCGTCAAGGAGGAGGACGGTGATCGCAAAACAGGAAAATGATAACAGAAATAACAAGACCCCACTCCACTGCAGAAAAAGTTAAACAGTGGATCAACAATCATAAAGCACTACTAAAAAAGAAAGGGAATCCAAACTTCCTGGCGAATTTAAAGACCCACACTAGGGTAACCGGATTCAACCCCAAAAAACTTGGTCCGCTGTAAACAAACCAAGTCAACCGAAGCATGTCAACTTTGGGAGGCCCCCACTGGCCAAACTATGAGGACTAGTGACCTAACCAGACCACTGCAGGAGCAGAAAACATTCACGCGCCAAGGGCCTTAATGGTTTCCACATTCCCGGAGGACTCTGCCAATCTGAAACCAGATCGAGTGTTCCATACACAATCTCATTACAGTCGATAATGAAACGCCAATCACTTCTCTGGGTCTGCAAGGTCCATAAGCCTGCCCTTGTGTGCTCAAACGAGATAATCAAAAGCAGACACCTCACTGATCACATACACCAAAGTCCGTCGGTTAAGTACCAATCCGAATTGGCCCCAATCTCCAGCTCATCCTCATCAGACCAAGAACATCAATCAATTTCCCTGCGAACTGTCACAAAGTGATTCAGCGTCCAACCCGAAACGACCATTGGAGAAAGCCGCAGAGCACAACGGGAAAGGGAACCATTGGAGAAAGCCACAGAGTACAACGGGAAAAGGGAACGCAGAGATTGCTGGAGCTTAAAAGATGGAGAACTCCATGAAATAAAATCACCCAACAGCAACGGCAAAAGCAAACCGGTTGTTCATGAATCGATTCATTGCATTGGTATTATGTGGAACAGCTCTTGACATTTCATGGCGAGAGGGAGAGTTTAATTGAATCCCATTACACCCTTTCTTCGGACGACACTTCTAAGAGAAGAAAAGCAAAAGAACCCCAAAATGGAGATTTAAAGGGAAGAGGGAAAAGATGGCACAGAAGAGAGAAGAACACCATCTACAATTTCAACCCCCTCTTTTAGGCATCCATGGCGTTCCGTCCACCCCAACCTATCTCTCCACCTACATACGAACCCAAAATAAAGAACAAAGAAAAGAAAGCGAGAAAGGGACAAAGAACCCCAACATCCCCAAATCGCCTGCCCCACCAGGAATAAAACCGCCATGACCACCAACCAAGAAAAGAAAAAAGGGAAAGGAAGAGAAGAAGGTGAAGAAGGCGACCCGTTCGGGCGATTCAGATAGACCATTCTGGCACCACCGATTAAGCAATCGCAGGTTGCTCATCGCTGGTGGTCCTGGACCTGCTGGTGGTGCATACCCTGCTGCGGGTGTGGGTGCGGGTTAGGATGCGGGAGGTGGGGATGCAGGCGAGGCGGCGGCATCAATATCCCCGGCGATATCGTCCGGAGGGGGGGAGGAGGCATCATTGCTGAGGCCGGAAGCGGGGGAGGAGGCATCATCTGCTGGCGAGTGATGAAGGGGTGGGACAGCAACTTGCTTGCGGACCACCGCTGGGTGGGCTCCGTCTGAAGGCACCTCTGGATGAACTCCCGAAACTCTGGCGATGCCTCCGGCGGGGCCTCGGGAGGTGGGGCGCAGCAGATGGCGTTCATGAGGGTGGCCCAGTCCGTTTGCCGCACTGCTAGAGGGAATCTCCCCAAGTAGCACTCCAGGATGCTGAGGCCGAGGCTCCAGATGTCGCCGGCCGACCCGTCGTAGTTGCCCTCGTTGAGGTCGGTGTTGATGCGCTCGGGGCTCATGTAGGCGATCGTTCCCACAGACGACCTGCAGGGGTCCATGGTCTGGGCGAGGATCCGGCTGACGCCAAAGTCGGCGATCTTGACGCAGTCGCGGCGGGCGTTGGTAAGGAGGTTGGAGGGCTTGATGTCGCGGTGGACAATCTTCTTGACGCGGTGGAGGTAGTTCAGCCCC
The DNA here is from genome assembly GCA_011799765.1 of Nymphaea thermarum. Classification (NCBI taxonomy): domain Eukaryota; kingdom Viridiplantae; phylum Streptophyta; class Magnoliopsida; order Nymphaeales; family Nymphaeaceae; genus Nymphaea; species Nymphaea thermarum. Next base: position 41,445 of record JAANDH010000834.1, on the reverse strand, counting down.
TCCAGGATCTGACGGGAGAAGACGGCAAGCTGCGCCTCACCGAACCGCTTTCCCTCCAGAGAACCGCCGTCCATGTATTCGAGCAGCACCTGGATCTCCCCTCCGTTGTCGAACATGCCGATGCAGCGCACCAGGTGCGGCGAGGAGGTCGTCTTCAGGATCTCGATCTCGCGACAGATCTGACGGCGGATGTTGTCGTCGTGGTTGCCATAGATGACCTTGAGGGCGTACTGGGCGCCGGTAGGTATGTGGCGTACCAGGTAGACCTTTCCGCCGTTGCCATAGCCGATGAGTTCGACGCGCTGGAGGTCGGAGAAGGCGATCGCGCCGGAGGAAGGAGGGACTGCGCTCGTCGGCGGCAAGGGGAGGGGTACGGCGAGGGAGATGTCGCGCGTTGGGAGGGGGATCGGTGAGAGGTTGGGCCTGCGCCGTGAAGTGGTGGTGCGGGCGCCGGGAAGATTCATCCCTTCGGCCGTGGGGCTCTTCTCATGAATGGCGCGGGGCGGCCTGCTCCCCACAAAAAACCACAGAAACCCCAACACGCGGTTCTTTCCCTCTCTTTTCTTTTTGGCTCTCTTCCTCTGTCCTTCTCTGGTGGTGGCTCTTTCCTGTTGTCTTCTCCTTTTTCTTCTCTCTTTCTGCTTTTTCCGACCTCCTATTCTTCGCCTTTTCTTGGATCTCGACGATGGTGCTTCCCTCTCCCTTCTGTTGATCGGATTTGATTCTCCTTCTCCTTTCTTTTTTTCCCCCTCTTTATATGCTGCTACCCCTTTTCTCTCGGTGAGCAAGCACAAGAAGAAGGAGAAACTCGGGAAGAAAAGAAAGAAGAATCAAAGGGGGAGGAAGGTTCGGGATGAATATGGAAGAGAGAAAGAAGTGTGGCTTCTGAGAAAGGCAGGGGAGGAGAGGCGAATCGAAAGAGAGAGCGAGAGAGACCTTTGGCTTTACCTCTTTTCGCTTCCCTTCTCTTTTTCTCCTTTATAATTTTTTTTTTTTACGGGGCTTTTTTGTTTTCTTCTCGTTCGCCGTAAAGAGAAAACAGAGGAGGCGATGAGAGAGAGGGGGGTTGGGGTGTGAGGTAGTTATCACGCCGGGTGGATCTTGGGAGTAATGTGAATTAATAAATAAATCGTCTCATTTTCTTGATATGATACATCAAATCCTGCTTGAGCTTACGTACTAGACGATGACGCAACCGAGCAGCGTCGCCTGATTCCAAAGCCCCTTTTCTCCTAATATCTATTCGCGTTCCCACTTTCCGAATGTGAGTGATGCAATACAGATGGTATTAATCTCCTATGCCCTAAGTTTCGTATTTGAGACTTGATCAATCCCAAGTACAAGCAAGTAGTAGGGAGAAAGGAAGGAACAAATATTGGAATCGATTCTTGGGGATGGCCGGAAAGTGAAAACGGTCATCGACCACCCATTTGATTTGGGGGAGGATGATGCACTAGGAACAACGCAAAAAAATGCATATCAAATGTATCTAGCTCGAGACAAACACATAAGAAACTTTAGAAAACTAATGAAGCCCTCTTCCTCAATATACATGTGATTTTAGCTGGTAGATAAATGCATCACCAGCTGCGTACACATAAAATGGTGAGAAAGCATTAAGTTCAGACCTGAAGAGTTGAGGCCCGAAACTGTTGTTTATCGTTCGTGGGAGCCTGTGCCCTGGAACTTGCTTTAAAAACCTTACTCCTCAAAACCCTAATAAGCTCTCACGCTCTCCGCCAAAGTGAAAAGGCATACGATGACGCCAACTGTTTAACACAAAGTACTAGTGTGGAGTTTTTTTTTTTTTGCTTAAGGCTGCCAAGGACTTGGGAGAGAAATAAAATTACAAATTTATCTGTACGATCTTTTAAATATTGTTAAAAGAGAAAAGGAGGAGTACAACACAGGATAAAGAAGAAACAACAATCTGTACAACATGTGTTCCTGCTCGGGGAATAGTTTCAAAATATAAACGACGCTCATGGGGTTAAAATTGTGTAAGTTGATCGCTGTTGGGCATGTTTTGCAATTCCTCTTCGGAAAGTTTTTCCTTGCTCTCGCGTCTTTCTTGAAAATTGTAAAAAGATTCTGTTCCTTTGAGGAAAGGGAATAAGTTGAAGTTCTACAGAATCGAGGCAGCTAGCAGAAAAGAAAATCACCTCTCAAGACTCAATCATACTTCAAAATCTTACAATCTGCTTGCTTTTTCTTAACTGAACATTGGAATTGGCGGAGCTGGTTCTTCGTGGCATAGCGTATGATTAAGCTGGAAAAGGAATGTGATGGCAATGGGCGAAAAGTTGAAAGAGTCACGAGTTCAGTCACTTTTTAGGCTTATACTTGTTTTAGGATCTTTTTTCATACTTGCCGGATGTTATAATTGCTTCAGCCTTCTTTCTTTTGTCAAAAGCATTGATTCAGGATGTGACCATTTTTTCTTTTTTCTTTTTTTAAAGAAAATTGTTAATATTTCAAATTGATGTATTTGTTTTGTAATTTAAAATTCACAGCTTCCAACATCCCATTTGATTCACACTTTCTCATGCATCATATTCAAAGTATGCTACACATCATGTGAATTGCAATCAATGCGTTCAAGTTGACGAAAAACCAAGGAGGGGAATCAGGAAATGAAAACGTTGAGAACTTGGAATCATGAACTTAGTAGTCGAGTTCCACGTGAACGGAGAGTTGTCCTTTTGCTGTTGCCAGAGTAGCAACTGGATGCCGTTCATCATCTTTCCCAACCGCCCTAGATGCTTGGTAGCATCTTTTATAACTAGCCAGAATTTTCACTCTCTTCCCCAGGTTAGGTTATCTTTTATAACTAGCCAGAATTTTCACTCTCTTCCCCAGGTTAGGTTATCTTTTATAACTAGCCAGAATTTTCACTCTCTTCCCCAGGTTAGGTTATCTATGGTGTTAGAAGTACACATTTGAGTTTGGTGGAATATTTAGTAAGCAGCATTTGAAAGCCTTCAACTTAAAGGATCATATTCATCCTTTCCACGGTGTAAAAGAACTAAACTATTGTCACTCTGTGTTGTGTTTATGGAGTTGGATTAATATATTAACTGACATACATTGGGTATAGATATAGTTTAAAAAAAAATAAAGAAAAAAATGTTTTGACTCTGGATATAATACTATTCTTACTTTAGGACTTCAAACTTTCTGGTTTCTTGAACTTTCGATTATTGGCTTCCTATCAGTCACGACTTGATTTTAATATGTATAAATTATCTAAGGACTGATGTTCATATCCCTGTGCATGTGAGGGTCTGCGACTCTTAAACATGTGAACGTATGTACTTATTTACTCTGTCTTTCATTCCAGGCGGGAGCTCAAAATTGCCTAAAGAATTCAGATATATATAATTGATGCTACCAAATGTTGGACAATTGTCATGCTACTCAAATTTAAAAATTTAACATCAAAAGTTGTCTCAACAAAAATAGTTGCTAGTTATTTTTTGTGATATATATATATATATATATATATATATATATATATATATATATATATATATATATATATATATATATATATATATATATATATATGCACACAAAATGAGGCTTGAGTTAGCAACGCAAAAATATTGCTCTCGTGTGGTTTCCACCGCATTTGATGCGAACTCCTTTGTGACGTTGACGGAGTCAGCGCATGAAAGTCCATGCCCTAGCGTGTTGAGGTGAGGGTCCCGGCAGAGGCGACGTTGGCGTAGGCTGCGACGCGCCTCGTTGACTTGGACCTGGCTCGCCCCTCGACTGTGGCCGGGCTAAGTCCTTGTCTCCTTGACTGGTGACTGGGCCCACCATCTTTGTAACGTTAATTAAGTGCCACGGCGGTGCAACACGTTTTTGGACTTCATTCTTGAAAGAAGGAGACGAGGACATGATCCGTATGGTCTTGAAGTTTATGCCAATAAGAGGAATTCCTGAGATTTTAAAATTTTTTATTTCAATTGTAGTTGTGAAAGTGCTGTCTAGGGACGAAGAAAATGTGTTCCCTTTCTTAAATGGTTCCCATGCGAAATTATCCCGATAAAATGAAAGAATGATTCGTATAATGATCTTTTCCCCCCTCGCAAAAGCGCAGGCACGCTATAAGGATTTATTCGCGTAACTTAAAATTTTATATATTCGCGCTTAACTTTCAAATTAGTTTAATGTGAACAAAAAATGTCCTTTGATTTGTCCTTTTCTTTGAATTGAAGGGTGTGCTCCAGCAACCAGTTTTACCAAGACAATACGAAAAGAAAGCGACAAGGGTCCTCTGAATCCATTATCTTACAGTTCCAGTCTCTTCTTCATAAGACGAGGTCCAACGCGTTGGGTGCGGAGTTGGTTCTCATTAGTCCTAATCAACCAAGTTAACCGCGTTTGCGTTAGAAAGTCATTAGACGATCGCAATATTCTTCATCGGAATAAACTTTGAAAAAACTAGTTTTTGTACATGCTACTCTAGAGGAGTTCTTCATTCTATTCCATATAAAAAAAGTTGATTTCTCCTCCATCTTTTTTTTCACTCGATTTCATAGTTAATAAAGTTGCATAATCGGCAGTCACCGACTCCTTCAGTGCGGTAAAAATAACCTTTCCGCAGTCTCAATGTTATTCAACCACCTTTCAAATATAATTTAAAATAGACATGGGTGTGCACATATCCTTTTAAATTTGTATGGAGCTTTAAATTGAACCCCCGTCATCTGCAGTATGCTAATCGTGCGCAATTAAGTATATCTAAAATAAATACTCGGTACTTTTCGTTCCAGTGGTAAATAGCATATTAAAATAGAAGGCGCGATCATGTGATGGTCAATAAGTTCAGGCATTTTCTGAGATAGATGTGTCATCCACACATCAAGCCCTGCCTAGATGCCGTCAATTTATCAAAAACTTAGCGGCCACGTTGTCTTTAAAGAGAAAGTTTCGGATCAGATTCGGGAACATATCTTCAGTAGTTTCCCAATACCTAAGAAATCCGAAAGGGACTTAATTTGAAGATGTTTTCCTCGTCACACCAGTAATCACTCTTCCTTATGTGCTTTTCTTCTGAATTGCACGAGACGTCTCTCTCTCTTTCTCTCTGTCCCTTTCGTTTCTGCTCAGAGATTGCTTTCTCTGCAAGCTCGTCTTCTAAGCCCCCCTCAACAAGGCAACCCCAAGTGCCCTCTGCAACTTCTCTGATTGCCTTCAATGGCGTATGTCGACCAGGCGTTCTCCATTAGCGATGACGACATACTGGAGACGTCCTACATCATTCACAACCGGCCACCGGTGAAGGAGATAGCCCTCGCACTCTCTCTTCTAGTCTTCGGCACCCTTGGCATCTTCATTGGTGTCTTCATGGCCGTCCACCAGGTCGGCGGTGACACGGCCCACGGTGAATGCCCCCTCCTCCTCTTCCTTCCCATCCTCCGCCCTCTTTTCTCTTTTGCCCTAATTCCTCTTTCTAGTTCCCCTTTCCGTTTTGAAATTGTCTTGTTTTCCTGAATCTGTGGTTTTGGCGCGATTTCTCTCTTAGCGCTCGTATAAGTATTCGTATTCGGTTGATGAGGCTAATGATATGCGACCGCTTGCGGGCGCTGCCAGTCGTCATTTTCCTTTTACTGCGAGGGCTTGGTTTGGGATAAGGCTTTTATAATGATAGTATTATTACTATCTTTAGCTAAAGACTTTCTTTATAATTAGTTCGTGGAGTCGATTGATTAGTTCTATATCTTTCCTTCCATTGTCAAGTGCTTGACATTTATATTGTCTTCTTTCCAACGTCACCCTTTTTCTGTTGCATCTGTGCTAGCCTTTTTTGTTGTTCCTTGATGTTTTCTTGTTTGGTGAGGTTGTTTTATCTTATTTTTGTTCTCTTTACTGCCTATACGGTGAGCTGTCTTTGTGAAAGTAACGTCTACTTGGCTGGCTGACAATTGATTAGCATCGTTTTGTATAGAAGGAGAATTAACTAACTCATGACTAATGTAGCTTGGGTTTGTTGATATCATGAAAAATCAACGCAAGAAATGCTTCTTGGGTTTGATGCATTTGGGCTTGTAGGTTTGCTTGTGAATGAATCAAGTTCATGATTTCTTCAAGTTAACCTGTCCAGAGCACCAACGGTATGGATCCTGTAGTCTGCGATGAATGCAGCTGTAGGATTTTTACCACATTGTTTTGAGACTTCTTTGGTTCTCAACGACCATCTACAAGAGGAGACATGGTCTCAGGATTATGTTGTGTGCTCTAGAATGAACACGTTCAAGTTTCACCGAGCAGCTCATGTATGTTACCTTGCAGTACATCAGTAAAAAGTTGATGCAGTAAGCGAAAGAAAAGTGTGAAGTGAGAAGTGACGGTTAAGAAATGAGCTAATGCATGAAGATTAAAGCAATTCGGGAGTCTGAAGGATTGATGTCCAACCTGAATGTGCAGCAGGCTTCAAGGTTCTTTTTTTTCAGATTGAATCTCAGAGTGCTCATAACTACATTACTATTATTTACTTATTGGGTGTTGGCCTGTCACCTGGGTCGGCATGCTATAAGATGCTCAATTATTGGACCTGCCCTGAGATTGAACCGATGGTCCCAAGCCCAATTACTTTTTATTTGGTTCTATTTGATATTGTGAACCTGAATTTCTGTCCTTAGGGCAGCATTAAGCACAGACGTGGCATGTTGGCAGCCTTACTAGGTTATTGTTGTTATCTGGTACATGTTCCCATCACACTTTATAGGGTTTTCCCTTTCCCTATGGTTATGTTTCCACTTCTTTATGAGAGTATGAAAAATTATCTCTAGAGCTTGTCTTTTACCTTGCAACATATCATATGTTGGTAAATGGTTGTGTTTACCATGGTTGTTTCGCGAGAAATGGGATCCACATACATTTTTCTTGTTCCCAAAGCTTTGTTGCACCATCCTTTTTTACACCATTGTTGATTTATCAGTGGCTGTTACACCTTTTTCCCCCTCAGAAATTTGTCTAGCACGAAATGTTTAATGCAAAGTATGTTCTCTATTTTATGCCGCCATATTTGTTACTTCATCACAGAATTCTCAGTTTCAGTCTTTATTCAATTCTCTTCATTAAGTGTTAGTTTTTTCCATGATAAATAGGTGCCATGTCGTAGCATCAATATCTTTGGGTCTATGTTTGTTATTTTTCTTTCTGGTCATAGTAGTCATACAGTGTGAATTTGTAAAACCAGCATGTTCTGGAAGCTGATTGTGGTTTTCTCTTGTTTATCCAACAATTCAACAATAAGCTGAATGTGAATATATCAGAAAAGAATTAAGGAAATACACAATTTTATTAGTTTGTGATACCTGGAAGGCTGAGGACGCTTGTGTAAACCAAAGCAATCAGCTTGTTCCATTCCAACATTCATCTAATTCTTCTTCCCAGTAGCTAGCTTTAGGTCAATCTTATCCTCAGCTAACGTAGGTTGAGACTTGAGACCAATTACATCTACCATGTCACAATATCTGATCAAAAAATTTGTCAACAGAGTTGGTCATTGTAGGACAATGACCTCAAAGAGCAAATTGTAAACTACAAACTGCTACTCGAAGCATTTGCAGAAATAATTGGTTTTGTAACTGAGACAAGTTGTCTCCACTATATGGTTCTAATTGTAATCAAAGTAGTAAGAGGAAGTTCTTATATAATGTAGTTTGATGCAGTGTTTTCCGTATCATACAATGCATATCATATAGGTTGGAAAAATCTATATGATACGGTGTGTATCGTGTCCATATCAGCTGTATCTGATTCTTATGATATGGCCCTCATATCGTACAATACGGCCAATGGAAGTTGTATCTTATGATACGAGTCTGTTTTTTTTTTTTAAAAAAAAAAGCATCAATGCCCCTTTTGTCAAGATTTCTTCTAAAAGCTCTTCTTCCCTTTCATCTTCAATGTTTCTAAGCGCTGTAGTTGAGAGTTTTTGCCATTTTAAAGAGAAAGCTTCAACAAATCATTGATTTTAAAAGAGAAATAACTGATTCGAAGGGATGAGGATGGACGTGAAGAAGATGATTATTATGGTATTGATTAACAGTAATCATGATATTACTTAATTAGAACCATAAATTTAAATTCTCAATTGGGAGTAAATGATTTTGGATTATATGTTTTGATGTGGTGTAAAAAACTTTAAATTTTAAACTTGATTTTATTAATGTGTTGTTACTTATGAATGATGAATCGTAAATGTTAATTGCTTTGTTGTTAAGGCGGTCGGGCGCTGCTTGGACGCCAGGCAAAGCCTAGCGCCTAGGCAGGCCTAGGCAAAAAAAAAAGAAACCAATCTTTTCTTTTTTACAAAAAAAAATAGTTATGTTAATATGTCAAGTTATTTTGACTGACTATTACTAATATTTGTAATGTGGAAAGTAGTAATATAACAAACATAATAAACTTAAACAATAAAAAAAAAAACTGAATCTAATCTCTGGGAGGTCATTTGAATGCCACAGACAAACGTTCATGGATGAAAAAGCCATGCATGTTTGTCAATGGATGCAATACCACGGATGTTTGTCATTGGACAAAAAAGTGTCCACCGCATGTGATTGGTGCAGACAAATTCTATGGACATGCCTCTCCGTGTGTGATTGTAGCATGGACAAAAAATGTTACCGTTGAATGTTTAAAACCTATTACAACTTACAACAAGAAGCTTTTACAACCCGTTGAAAGCATACACATAGGAACTAAACATAACCATGTCAAACCAAAACATGTTATGCTAACTCCTGTCATTCGTGAGTGTTGAACTCGTGTAACCAGAAAATTCACTTGTCTGTCAGTTTCTCCATATAACACAGACCAATGCCCTTCTGTCAATTTCACCTCTTATTTCATCAGTCTTCAGGAAATCATCACAGAGACAATCTGCAAACCATTCAAGAGATTCAATCGAGCACGTTGCAAACCATAACTAACAGCAGATCCAGAATTAAAAGATATTCTACAATGTATACAGGCCATGTGAGAAAAACTAAAAATTCCCACTCAAGAGTGCTTCGTGTAGTTTTTCTGTAGTGCTATCCTCTAAATTACAAGCGCTTCATGCCAAAGCTAGAGTATGAAAAGAAAATTAGATATTACATCTGATCAGGAATTATACCTCATGTTTTCATTTCTTAGACCACCAAAAACGTAGTCATATATTCTTTGAAACGACATTCATTTTATAACTGCATGTTCATATCCTTTAGCAGCCCAAGAAGATCAAGGCCGCTACAACCCCTCTCGAACTTGGTTTCAATGAACAGAACTAATGCATAATTTTAAGTATCTGTTCAAAAAATGAAAGATATGTCTTCAGTAATCATACCCATAAAAAAAGAGGGCTTTTTACAGAGAGAGGGGAGAGGGCTGGCGGTTGGCCGTTCCTAGTTTGCCGCCCTTTAATCTAGAGAGGGTAAGACATATACCCTCACGGTGCCGGTGGCAAGCGGCGAGATGCGAGTGGTGTGAACGGTGACAGCAACTGGTGAGAGGCTAGCGGTGTGTGGGTGGTGAAGACGATGGCCGGAGAGAGGTGAGTGCTGTGAGGGGGACGATGGCACAACGTGCGGTGAACAGCACAAACAGAAAAAAAATTCCTTAACGGGCAGACTTTTTAGCCCTGGATACATGTCTGACCCGTTTAGGTCAGACGAAAAATCATGGATATGGTTCCACGATTTGCTGGTTTCATCCGTGTGCGTGATAGCGCACGGCATAAAAATGTACAGTGCACACGACAGTCCGCGTGCTACAGTGCCGCCCGCGCAATTCAAACGCACCCTAGAAGAATGAATGTAAATCTGTAGTAAGGCTTTAGTCCATCTGTACTTAAAGAACGACTTAGTACATAACAGTATACATATAAGTACATTGCAGTAACAATACATATAGGTATATAACCATACTAATGTATACATATAACAGGTTTCACAATATTACATATTATAAAATAGGCTAACAGTATGTACATGTAATAGGTTGATGCAATACTATATAACAGGAATAACAGGCTGTACATAACAATATATACATATATTACAATATATATACCAGGACTAACAAACTGTATTACAATACAACTTAACATAATAGTATATACATATAAGTTTATAACAGGTATAACAAAGTAACAATACATATAACTATATGATACACGTATGTATTATAACCATACTAATGTATGCATATAAGAGTGACTAACAATATATACTTATAACAGTATAATCAACATAACAATACATAAAAATACGTAACCAATTCAAAATAAAATGCATAACAATCTATACTCAACTAAGAAACTCTAATTGAAAGGGGAGGCGACTTGTCATTTTTCCATGGACTGGGTGTGTTGGTGCCTAGGCTGGCCTAGGCGCCAACACATATCCCGTCCCAGTGGACTTAGGCGATGGGTTTTGACTCACACTTAGTCCATGCCTAGGCGAGGCTTTAACAACATACGTTAATTGTGTGTCTGATGAGTTTTTATATAAAACACACTAATCTGGATTTTGTAAGATTTTTCTATTTTTTTTCTATTTTTCCAGATTTTTATCTTTTTTAATTAAAAGTTATTCTACAATATGCTTACGATACGTTATGATATGCGTATAGGTCGGCCTGACCGATATGCATTACATGTGTTTGATACATTAGATTGGCCATGTAAAGAAACATTTTGAAAGATATCTATAAGTAACTAGAGGGATGGATAAATCTCAAATCTTCAAGCAGACATGTTAGTTGTTAATTGTGTTTGTTGAAGCACATAGTTTGGTTTGCTTTTGTAAGTCAGACAACAGCAACGATTTGTTGCGCCCAGCACATTAAGGGCATCTATTCTCATAAGAAGTAAGATTGCAACTGCGGCACCTTTTGCAGTTGGCAGTGCAAATGAATTCTTTGGGTTAGCCTCTTTTCACCTATTGGATTTTGTACTGGTCCTTGTTCTCGATGAATTTCCGTCTCTTGGGTTTGTTAATGAGTATGTTCTTTCTTACTGTTATCTTATAAATCGACTCATTCCCTATTTTGCAACTGGGCTTAATGTTTTCTATTACTGTGTTTATTGTTGCTGTCTTGGTTTTTTAACACATTCAATTTTTATAAATTGTATTTTTTTATTTTTTTGAACTGGTTGTGCTTTTGACTGCAGGTGTCTTCTTTGCACTCCTAGGTTCCCTTCTTTTTCTTCCTGGATTTTACTATACAAGGATTGCATACTATGCATACAAGGGTTACAAGGGATTCTCATTCTCAAATATTCCTCCAGTATGACGTAGAGCTTCTGCTAGATTATCCAAGTTGGCTTTGCCAACATAGAACGGGTGAATTACAATGTGGAAGCATGTACAGAACCTGGAAGTGTTGCTAAAGAGTTGTTCTTGGACCTTGTCTCTTCTGTAAATGATCTTTTATACGGTAATGGCAAGAAATGGGCATTCTTTCCGTGCCTAGGTTTTAAAGAACGCTCTCTCATTCTTCATTTTGCTTAGGAACTTTTCCTTGTACCTACAATTACTTCTTTGGCATTCTGTTGTACTAGCCATTGTCTCAAGTAAGCGTTTTTCATCTTTTATAGGTGGAATTGGATTGAAACTTCCTGTGCACAATTATTTCCTGCCTCGTCTCTTTTGCCCAATCAAGGATATGGATGGCCATAACCTCGTCATTGATTCTAATCATTTTGTTGTTCTGTTTTCTGGTGAACCTAGTGAGTAGTGTGGTATGTATTGCAGTGGCTTCATGTCTCGGGCGTCCAGGAAACTTTCTGCGAGTCCCTTTGAAATCATTGAGGGTCAACATTCGGGAATGATTCTGATCCAGATTTCCTTAATTTTTTTCCTTTTTCTTTCCAGCCACCTTTTCAGTTCATGTCGATTATGCCTGTTAACCTGTTTGTCTGAGATGCCACTGTAAAAATTGCCACTTGCTGGCCAAGTAGTGAACGGCTTTCAGCTCGAGTTGCCCTTGCATGACCTTCTAGATATAGCAGAAGGCAAGGCTTGTAGAACATCTATCTTGCAATCTATGTCCAGTAAATTTTAGCTCGTGATTCAACCATCCTCTACCGAAGATCCATTTTCTTAGGCATCAGAATGAACCTATCAAGTGCTTATTCCGCGAGGCTCATGTAAAGTCTATTGAACCTACACGTAGCTTTCAATTTCAGTATAATCTGTTAGATGAACCTCACCATTGAGCGACAATTCGCGTAATGTTGAATCCAATTTTTTACGACGGCGAGCCCATTTGAGTTTTTGTTTTTGGACGTGTCACGTGCTAGACTCTGCCTAGGAAGATTATCATGCCGAGTGATTATTGTCTCCCAAAGTATAACTCCATGAAGTAAAGTCTGCCCTTGCTTTGGCCTTGTAGCAAAGGACAAGCACCTCCGTATTGATTCGGGATACTATTCAAATGTGCAACCCTATTCAATGACTTGACCAAATTTGATTCCTCTCTATGACAAGGAAATCAGGAAATATCTTTTTGTTTTTTGAACTTCGGTTATTTTGCCGCATTCTTTTTTTTTTTTTTGTCAGACTAGATGAGATGAGGCAGATTCTTGCTAGTCTGTAATGGACGAAGAAAGTTAACAAAAATTTTCAACTAAGAATTATTAGAGTTTGCCAATTATAAGATTTATCCCTCCGGAATGCATGGTCTCGCACAGCCCAATTCAGAATCTGGACTGACCAACCACAGAATTTTTCAAATTTATCTTTTTCAGTTGGGACACTGGACACCGTGTCGTTCTTTTTCTTATTTTCAGGAAAGTGGGACCTACTAGCCCGTTTTCTATATCATGCTCCTTTATTCAAAGGATAGCCATGGCTGGAACTTCTCCACTTTTGAATCCTCCAACTCTTGATTCTTCCTGGATATAACCACAGGCAACCTATGGGCGCCCTCAAAGACACACAGGGAGGGGGGGCAGAAGGGAAAGAGAGAGAGAGAGCCGATAAAATGAGAATATATAACAAAATTTAGGGACAAGAGGTCCCCTAGGTACAAAAACAATCCGCAAAAAATAAACCGCAAAAACAGAAACAAAAACATCCGCAAAAAGCAAATTGGACATCCCCTTGCACAAGACGAGCCACAGAATCTGACGAAGAGAATGTGCCCCTGAAGACCTTGTTGAGAGAGAGAGAGAGAGAGTGTGTGCATTCTGATAGGCAATCATGTCTCAGAAGTCTCTTATGCCAAAAGAAATTATGAGCTCCACAGCAAGAATGGTGCACACGGTTTCTGGCCTTTGATTTCCAAAGAATCTGTCTGCCTGCATCTTGCTGAAGCTTTGTGGGGACAAAAGAATCCATCAATCAAGTTGAGAGTGCTATTTGTGTTCTTCTTTATCCTGTCAGATAAGAGCATTTTTGCCCGGTGCTGGTATCTTGTTAAAAACCAGCCAATGGGTGGTGCACTTTGGGAGCTACTTTCTCACCTTTTTATCATACTGTCTGGTTGCTACCTAACTTCATAAATTCAAAGAGACAATGGTCAGTACTTTTGCTTTTCCTCTTCACTATTGCTGGAAGATAACAGGGACAGGAAGCATCGTTTTGGGGCAAAGAAGGCACCATGGCAATTGGGCATGTAGAAGGCCTGTGCAGACTGTGGGGGTTTGAGGACCTCTGGTGCCTGGCTTTCTTTGCAACTCCTGATAGGTTATCTGGGAATATAATCATTAGATCTCCAATATTAAGTGTGTAGGACAGTCACATTTATCGGCTTTAGTGGAACGTCCTGGATTCATGTTGATGTGATGTTGGTAGAGTTCTTGCTGGTGCAGATGATAATGAAATTTTGAGTCACATCTGTCGGTGGACGGAAAGGGTATACGGTGGCGATCGAGCAACATGTCCTGAAATTCTACAGCTAGGGCATGCCCCATAATTTTTCGTAGTATTTCTGTGTTTGAGTGCTAAAATATTTCAGATAAGTAGTTTGATAGAAGACGCAACACTTCTCCCTGTACACTCTTTACTGCAGTCCAGGAAATTGATCACATAACTTTAGGCTTATGTCAACGGCAACAAACCTAGTTAGTTACTGAACATAACATATAGCGTCCCCTTTTTTCCTTATATGTAGAATCATACCTGTACATTGCTATTTTCAAAATCTCAAAACTATAGACATCTACTGAGCAGACAGTATGAAGACATTGAACATATTAAATGGAAGGGTTCAGGTTGATCCTTTCATTTACGGGAACGACGCTTCCGGTATTTAACAGCATAACGGGCTAATTTCTTATCCAAATGGTTATATACCTCTTGAGGATGTACGTAAGTTTACAACAAGTAAATTGCCAGGGTACACGGAACACTTTTCATCTGCAGGCTTTATTACTGAAATGGACCTACTAATAGAGATTGAGAAAGAGGGCCGACAAAGTGAGAAATGCATTAATAAAAGATGGTAAGTTGTGGCAAGGTATAAAAGCAAAAAAGAAACAAAAACAAAGAAAGAGGATGCACATGAGAGAAAGAAAGCAAGTGGCCAAGCTGAATAGCAAGATGGACATGACTCCAAGAATAAAAGGAGGTGGTAAAGGGGTAATAACTAATAAGCATCTCTTAGAACTTGCTTATTGTGCTTCTCTCAGATCCAGCACTACTGAACTTGGTGAAGGATGCAGATAAAGTGAGGCAGCCGACAGCAAGAAGACGACAAAAGAAGAGGCCAAAAGTAAAGAGACCTTGATGGGTTTCAATGGCAGAGAGACAAAGGGAGCAAAGCATTGGCAAAGGTGGATACCAAGATGGTAGATTAGACAAGGGCGAAGGTGTTAAGGTGGCCGGCAAGGAGGAGAAGGAGATAGGGAAATATCATGGCGTCCGAGCGAGGCTAAGAGCCTGCCCCGCAAGGGAGAGGGAGTGAGTGAGTAACGGAAAGGAAATTAAAGTGATCAACTCAACTTGGGTATGTGATGATGATCAAATCAAGCAAAACCCATCGCTTAATCTGAAATACTTCCATGCATCCGACTGCTATTATTCAATGAACATTAGGTCCCGCACATCCTAATAAAAAGATGGTAACACAAACTCCAAGTGAGCCTACGAGCTGCCACTCCAGCAAAAATGTGGTTAAAATTCTTGCGGCATACCGGAGCACATACTCTTTGTCAAGTTGATTCATTCAATATAATGCAGTGTGGGGTATAAGGATGTGACTTGCATCATGTGCTAGAGGAGTGCGAATGGATTGATGGTTGAACATCCTGTGGCCCCGTGCTGACAGTGCTCTATCTCCATCATTGGTCATGGCCTTGGAGGAACTTGAATTGTGGAAATGGTGTCCCTGTTCCTCCCAAAGTCTGAAACTCGTAACAAAACTAGGGCCGGGGTTCTTTCTTGGTCCACCCAAGACCGGATTCTGTCACAGAGTTTCAAACCAACATATGCAGATTCGGAAACCAAGTCGTAGGCAGTGGACCATGATCCCTTCTATAGACAAACTGCAAACTTTATTAGAGTATCAATTTGGATCTCATTGCACTAAGAACTATACTGCATGGATGCATTTTAAGGTCGGCGCAGGGTTTGCAATCGGGTCAAGTATGAGTATTTTGTTACTTTTAAGAGTCGATTAGATAAAGATCATGTGGCTTCCTTGAACCTCACTTGATCACCGGGAGTACTGGTTCCCCGGCCGATAGCATGATTTACAGATCCAGGGTGCACCATGATAAATGAGAACCAATTTCCTGCGCCTGACGAAGTCAGGTGTGAGTTGCAGCCGGGTTGACCTTTGTTTCAGTCATTACTGGCTTCTGCAAAGCATTTAGGTCGGACTGAGATTAGTCAGGGCAGATTTTCAGATTTAGATCACATTTATATTGTCAGATTTATTATGCCTCTATCGCTTTGCCTGCTAAATATATTTTAATACAGGTCTTTGAAACACAAAAGATTTTTTTTTTTTTTTTTTTTTTTTCAAAGTAGAAGTAAAAGTTGTTTGGATTATTAGAAAGCTTTATATAAAAAGTAGATACTAATAAACTTCTATAAAATGGTTCATAGGTCTCGGCCAATGGTCCTGAAGACGATTTCACCATCTCTTATTGGATCCATGTATGGTTTTAATCTGAGTTCACATCGCTGGATCAAGTTCTGGTCATCCTTGGGTCCAGATTGGATGTTTCAGACCAGAATCCAGATCTAGTACCATCTAGTCTGCATGCATTCGACAATTTATAATAAGTGAATTCAGTTTAATTAGGCATTCTAAATTGCAAATAAGCAAGTGAAAACGGATTTAGTTGGAAGCAAGCTGACCCATTCACCAGCATCCAAAGAAAATAGTCGTTGTGGCAGCACACAATATTGCAGAGAAAAACCCTTTTTTATTTATAATAGACAGATTAAATTACTTACAGTTTGAAACTCTTTCGCATCTTGAAAAAACAATATACAACTTCCGTATCAAACCCTTGCTTTCTCTAACCTCAAGTTTTTAGTTTTAAATTTTGCCCAAACAAAACAAGCAAATCTGCATTAGAAGAGAAGGTCGTGGCCAACAAACTTTTACGGAATGTTTCATGAGAAAAACATTGTGTTTATACAGAACACACGTTGTTGTTTCAGTAAAGGGGCCTCGAATCTGAGATCGGAGGAGATTTGATTTCATTGGAAATCTCAACTCTTCCAATCCGACCACAAATTTGAAGTTCTAGCCATAAATAGAGGATCTTAAATCCTCTTTTTCTGATAATGGTAGAAACTGGCGTTTGTTTACGTTATGGGTCACGCGTAAACAAGATTTTCAGTCAGCCTTGGATCCAACACACCTTAAATATAATGCAATTCTGTGAAGCGTTTGACTGCATATTATATTACATTTTCTGCAATAGCAATATGGTGTTCTTGAAACGTATAATGTTCTGTTACCAAACAGTGGCTCTTTGATTTTGGTACCCACTGCCTTCACGTGTACACTACAGCTTCTCCTCCTATGCATGTCCTTTTTGTCTGGCCTTACGTATTCACTAAAAAGTCATTTTTTACTCAGGAAAGAAAAAACAAAAGCTCATGTCTGTCGACATTATCGAGTAGCTAGAGATGTTCCAGTCCACAAACTTGCCTATAAAAGAAACGGTAAATAAAAATACTCCTCCAAGTAGTAATAATCTTTTACATATTATTCGTTATATGATTGCGAATTATTCAATTTGCAGTCTTTCTCAGGTTGCTATTGCACTGTATAAACAACCCAATAGTCGCAAGTATGCTAACCACATGACAACATTTTTTTGATAAAGTCGCACAGTATCGTATCAAAATAAGCGATTCTACTAGGAAAACAACAAAGATGGTAAGGCCTAACATCATCAAAAGGTGATGCTTCTCATGGCTTATGTCATTTTTTATGGCAAATTGCTCAGTCTTATCTCAGCTCATGCAATTACATTTAATGTTAAAATTTGATCCCTTTGAGATGGAAAGGGACGGAGCCTATGAAAATTAAGTTGACCTCCCCCTTCTCCCCACCCGGGCGAAGGCGTTCCACACCACACCTGCAACTTTGGTTCATCCGCCCTCTGTTTAGTTTTGCACCAAACCTATGGTTCACAGTTCAGACCTGCCCTTTTTTTTTTATTCTCTATTCCTGCTTTTTGTGGTCTACAATATACCAATAATTGGAATCCTGCGTCGGACCATGTTGCCTTCTTTAGTGTATTTCTTGATTTTTTTTAAAAAAAAAGAAAGTATATACTCTTTACTGATATTTTTGCCCAAAACCCACCCCAACTGCTGATCCCCACTAGTTTAACTCTGCACATCTCCCTCGTTTATATGTTGTTTTTTCTTGGAAAAAAGGCCTTAAAGCAGACAGCAAATCAGAAAAGGAAGGTAGCTATTGGGAGCTGCAAGATTTTCCTTTTCTGATGGAGTTTCGATCGAAGGACGAAATTTCTTCGTCTTGTATTTCTTGTAAGACCCACAACGAAAATTCACCTGCTCCATTTGCAAGTCTTGACCTAAAGGGCGAATAAGAAGGAATATCTTTCAACGTGCGTGACGTAAAATGGGTAGGCTTAAGTTTAACAACAACGACAATATAAGGAGAATAATTACCGAACTTGAATGCGATTAGTAAGTTGTTCCTCCAAATTGAATGAAAAGTAAGAGGCAAGCAGAGCAATGCCCAGTCTTTTTCAGGATGAAGTGTAAAACCGTGGAAAATGGACGGAGACCAACCAAGATCTCATTATTAAAGGGATCGATCAGTGTCGTTAATATTGAAATAACCTTCTTGCATGCTTGACTGAGAGTTAGAGATGTCAATGGATTCGACTCGAATAGATTATCTGACAGACTTGCTTCAGAAAAACCATAAATGGAAAAAAAGTTAAAAATAGAAAAGATTAATATCTGATTAAGAAACGGGATCGAATTTGGTTTTTGAGAAATGACCTCCAATCAGTTTTGGTTTCAGTTTAAGATAAACATCTGATTGGATTCAAATTTAATTTCAAATAAGTATCTTTTTCTCAATATCTATACATCTTCCCAATCCCAATATCCATAGATCCTGAAATCACTTCTTAAGATTCAGTTGTGTATTCAAAACTTAAGATGTAGATATTAAGAAAAAAACCCAAATTTAAGTATCCATTGACATCCAATGAGTGTGTGCTTATGCTTGTGAAGTTTCTTATATCTTCTGAAGTATAAGATTCTTTGTGCCCAAACGAATAGACGCTTTCCAATTACTCTTAACCATCTGTAAAGCATCAGGAATTTTCGTTATCAGATCGTAAGAATCTAGTATTTTCGATCCAAATCAAAACTAACCGATCAAATCGTCTCAAACCATCTCTCTCTCTCTCTCCTCCGCACCTTGTATTTAGCCGTCATCTAAGGCGTCATTGACCCTTTCTGTATCCTTCCTTGTATATATATAGGAAGGTTTAAAATCTTAAATAAAAATGAGATCCGCATATTAATCAATATGGTTTGTCTCGTGTGCATGAATGTCTACTTATCGAGTGCCTAACCACACGGATCTTGAGCTTTGGGCATGGATGTCCCATCGACATTTGGTCTCAATCGAGTAAACGCATCGGTGACCATGGATGTTTGATTTGTTATCTATATATAAACCCATCTGTCAAAGCTGTGGATGCTGATCAGACTCTGACTTGAATCTCCAAACCGATATGAAAGCTCATCTCACCTACCTACCCTGAAATATAGAGATGGTCGTGTCTAATACAAGGCACTTACTTTTCTGAAAGGAGTCCTTTTTTGACCAATCAAGGATGATGAGTTAATTGACGAACTTTTTGACTTGTACTGCCTTCTAGATAGATCCCCAGTTGGCTAAACACGTAACATGGCTTCCAATCAAACTACAAAACTAGACCAAGCTCCTGCTTGGTTTTTCCGGCAGGCTCGACTTGATTAAGTCGACCAGGTTCATTATGTTAAGTAGATGGAGCATGGTCGTCGGAGCTGCATGCAGCGAGGCCGGAAGTCGGACCCACTGCAGCTCAGCTGGGGTTAGGTGAACCTGCCCCACGCTCGCCCCCCCAAGCCAAGCGTGGCCGGATAGCCTGGCATGTTGGGAGGAAACGGGTGGGTGGGTGGGCCTGACGTTAGATCCAAATACTCAACTCTAGAATTCCTTCATCCTTTCCAAATGAATCAGCCTTTAATGTCCACATTCGAATGCACGCCCAATTTTTTGAGGTGTCGCCGCCCTCATTAATACTTTGTCATTTTATATGGCAGATTAAATTTGTGATTCGGCTTATTGGGTGACGTCCAAATTTAGCTGTTAGTTGATATGCCTTCATCTATTAAAATAATTCCATGCGTCTTTTTTTTTATTCATTTATTTATTTGGTTTATAAGAGGAGGCGTATGGATGGCAGGTTTTGGAGGTAAACTTTACTAAAAGCCAGTTTGGGAGGCCCATTCCAAATGCATTTGGATGATATTAAAACTAGGTTCTACCAAAACCCAGATTAGGTTTTGTTTTGGTAAAACCAAATTTTTACAAAGGACCTACAAAAACCTTCCTTCTCTCAAATAAAACTGAAACCAAGTTCTATTCATGTCATCTAAATATCATAATCAAGTTTTAAAACTTTTAACTAAATTTTCTCAAAGTTTACTTTTTATAAAAACCAAAATTCGTAAGGTTTTACAATTGCAACTACATAACCTTCACTTCTTCAAATGGTCACATTATAAATGGAATGGCATCAGGAACGAGAGTGAATCTGATTCTTGCAATTCAAATTGGATCACGATCCGGACCCAACCTGCTTGGAAGCACCTCGCGTGCTACCCGTGTCAAAGCTTGGTAAAATTCCCTTCAGATTTCAGGAGCAGGAGCAGTATTAAATTGACAGCTCACCGACGTCGACCTTCTGGCTTTTTCGCTCCTTCCCATAGACCTTCCATTCCGAGGGGAAGGAAGCCGAGCAGCAGGATAACCACGGCCACTCCTACCACTACCGCCGCCAACGACAGTCGAGCAGGAGCAGCGGCAGCATCAACGTCCGCCGAGATGTGTCCGACGAAGAAGGGGAAGGAGGCGCCTGTGGGCTCCGGCAGTGGCGGTAGCGAAGGTGTGAGAGGGGGAGAGGAGGTAGAGCCCGCTTGGATGGAGGAAGCGCGGTCAGGCGGCTCCCTCAAGACGGTCGACCTCAACACAGGTACTAATGGGTGGGCGTCCCCTCCGGGCGACGTCTTCAATGTCCGGGGGCCCAACTACTTTACCCGGCGCCAGAAGAGCCCCGCCAACCCGGCTTACCTCCTCTCCCCTCTCGGCGTCGACTGGCTCCGTTCCACCGCTCGCCTCGACGACGTCCTCGGCCGCCCGGACAACCTCGTCGCCGGCGCTCTCCGCCGCGCACAATCTCGTGGAGAGTCGCTCAAGGCCTTCATTCTGGCCGTCAATCTGCAGATCCCCGGCCGCGATCACCATAGTGCCGTGTTCTACTTCGGCTCCGAGGAGCCTCTCTCTCCGGGTTCGCTTCTCTTCCGGTTCGTCAACGGGAACGACGAGTTTCGGAACGCCCGGTTCAAGATCGTAAACCGCATCGTCCGGGGACCGTGGATTGTCCGGGCGGCCGTCGGCAACTATGCGGCGTGCCTGCTAGGTAGGGCGCTCCAGATCCGGTACGTGAGGGGGCCGAACTACCTGGAGATCGACGTCGACATCGGCTCGTCGGCGCTGGCGAACGCTATCCTGCACCTCGCGCTAGGATACGTGACGACCGTTACGATTGACATGGGATTCCTGGTGGAGGCGCAAGCGGAGGAGGAGCTTCCGGAGAGGCTCATCGGGGCGGTCAGAATCGCCCACATGGAGATGGGCTCCGCCGTGCCAATTGGTATCGCGGAAAGCGCCGTGACGACCGCCGCGGCCGCTTCTGCCGGGAAGCACCACCACGCCAAGGGCGGTGGAAGGAGCCTCAGCAAAGTGAAGCATGTGGACAAGGACGGATCGGTGGCGGAGAAAGTGAGGCCTAACGGTGCAAGTTGAGTGAGGAGAAAGGGTCGGTTTTCTGACTTTCCTCTACAAACTGTTGGGGCTCTCTACGCTCGGCACCAATCTTCAGCTTCCGCCGTCTCTGTAAATAAGGAATGGGAAGATTTAGGGAGAGAATATTGGTTGAGGCAGAGAAAGAGAGAGGGAGAGCGGTGTCGGTGTTGGTGATTAGTTGTCTCATGCTTTTGTTTTTTTTTTGGGTTCTGTTGCCCTGACTTCATCTTCGTCCTTCGTTAATAGAATGATTATTCACATGAAATAACTCATTGGCATCTTCTGTGGTTTCTTGTCGCACCATACACTAGGTGTTGCTTAGGGAGATGGAAGGAGGTGTTCTTAGAGCATTTCTTTTCCGTTCAGATGACGGTTCGGCACTCAGTATTTGCTAATGCAGAATTCCTCCAGGGCAAACAGGGAACCTGCTTTCGTTTTAAACCTTTCTATCGCCGTACAGCTTTTGACCACGCCAATTTGGTTCCGTGCTGTATTGTTATAGAGAGAAAAAAACATGATAGAGTTTATCATTTGAATCAAGGGAAGGAGGTTTGAGTTTTGGGGTCACCCCGCGGCAGGATTGCAGCGGAAGGAAGGAGGTTTTGAGACCCGTACCCTTCCGTCTCTGAAGACTGAACACTCTGCAAACTGAGAGAGAGAGAGAGAGAAATCCTGCATAACCAAAATCGGTTAGCATGTATTTTTCTTTTTTCCTTTTTAACCTTCCCCCATGCAATGTGGAACTCTTTACAGTTTGATGAATTACTGTGAAGTGATTGGAAAGGGTATTCCGGTTATGCAAGCATGAGTCTGAATATGTTGCTGCCTTTATCTTTTCTTCTTCTTTCTTCGTTATTTTTCTCCTCCTGCCCTCATTAGAATTGGTAATGGAAGGGTCCTCCTTTGTCTCTTGGTAATGGAAGGGTCCTCCTTTGTCTCTGTTTACTTTTTTCTTTTTTTTTACAAAGAAGGATGACGAAACAGTGGAAATGCTTTGAGCAGTGGTTTAGACTGGTGACAGTAACAGCAGCACCAGTGTTGGTGCTGCCTTGTGAATTTTGACTTTTTTCTGCACACGGGAAAACAGGGTTTCAGTTTTGCAAAGCTGGGTCCAAAAAAGAAGTCTGAGAGGCATCTTCTATTTTAAGCTTCTTGCCAAAGATGACCAACCATTACTGAATTGTCTATGACAACTTTTTAAAAGAAAGTGCAGCTCTTCTGTTACTGAACTGTGAATCAGCAGAGAAATGAGAATCCAGTTCCTGAAAGCTTCAGCTAGTTGTCGAGTTCTAAATATGAGCCCGGTTAATCACTGATAGACGACTTGCTTCCCGTGTTATTATAGATTAAATCGACCTTCAACGTCTTCCATCATAATTTTGGTACTCAGTTCTTACAACGTTTTGCCTTCTGTCAAAGGATTGGTAATTTTAAATGATTTCCCATTTCCATTTGTATGCCATTTTATTATGTCTGGGGCATCTAAAAATTTTGAACTAGCTGCTTAGTGATTTCTGCTCGCATACCGCTTCCCGAGTTATTTGAAACAACTCGATTTTGAGGATCAAACTTTCCCTGCATTGTTCAGTTAAGCACATTTCACTTTATCCATCGATCACAAAAAGATATATGCCGATTCATCTGAGAAAGAGAAAGACGGAATTTCACAGTGGCCACAACATCCTGTCCTTTATGCATATGGAACAAGTCGCGGAGAAGCAATGCCCTGCGCCGATTTCACTGGTGCCGTAAAAGTGAGGGAACTGGTTTTCGCCATTAGTTTGTTGATTCCTTAAGCTACCCATGTGGACAACCAACCGTGTGGTCACTAAAATCGACCAGTTTTGGAAGAATTGAATATGAAATCAATAAATTAAATTCCCTCCCTCTGGCGCCGGAGCATACTTAAGTCTGCACCACCCAAATCTTAAATGGATGAACCAACTTTTCTCCATCTATGAATTCTGATAAGGGACTCCCATGATGTTGAAGGTGCTTCATCTTCGTTCATCAGCATGTGCGATGTCTTAGAGCTTCACGTTCCAAGAGTTTAGCGGAGTTGTACCTCTTCCCATTTTCTTCCAAAAGAAAAGAAAAAGAAGAAGAGAGAGAGAGAGAGGAGGGACAAGACCAAGGAAGACCAGAACCACTCCTGGCTTTTGATGAAATGCCATCAAGATTTCTTGGGCTTCCTGGATTATCAAATTCCGTTATGTTGGCAAGAAAAGGATCAAGGAAAACTCAATTTTCTTGGACGGGTAGAGGTCACTTCTCAAATGTCGGAGGAAAAGAATTCTGAAAAACGCTTGATAATTCACTTTTACCTGCTTTGTTATGGAAAACGATTATAGTTACGCCTCCAGAAAGTGCTCGATATTTTGTACCTTCTCTTATGCAACTTATAAACATGAAAACTGCCAAAAGACCCACAGACTCTCTAGGAAAAAATTTCTGTGAGCAATGATTCCTGCACATGGCCACTAGGCACAGGTAAAAGGCGGTCAAGCATCTGCCACAATGGGGCCCAAAGCACCAAACTAGTGAAAAACATATTAATAATGAAGAAGCCTGCTGGCAGGCTGATATATGTGGTTACTGTACGAAGTACACGATGTAATGGACCATCTATTTGTGGTCAGCTTCTGCCATGCAATTTTCTCGATCAAAGCGGCCATGAATGGACCTGCAGTTTCACATCTAGCTCTATGACATTGAAGGTTTGCTGTTATGGATCCGTGGTTTATCCAACCAACGTCTCAGATACATGCATCCACAATTTTATTATTCTTTTTGGCCACCTTCTGAATTTATCGCAGGAGAAGAATCCAATGAGGAATATATAGCTAAAAAACTGTTTCAAGCATGAAGTTGATAGAATAAGTATTCTATTAAGTATTTTAAGCGACCGGAAAAGCTGGTACCATTATCATGAGGAGTCTCAGACTTGCATTTGCAATATGGTAAAACAATTTTATTTCGAGTATAGTGCATTTTCCTTGTTTCTCTGTTTTCTGAAGAAGTGGTATATTCAGGTCAGGGAAATAACCTACACAATTGTGACACTTAACCATGTTTAGAAACACTTTAGCAAGTGCCAAGCCTTTAGTCATTTTCGGTTAGGGATATGCATTGCCAAGATGCAAGTAGGTTGATAACAGGAGAGTATTCTGCAAATAGATCGGATTTGGGTCAGCTGAAAACAGATGGAAAGTCAAATTATGTGGAATATGTAAAAGTGCAAAGGCCCTGCAATTTATACCATCCAAACTAGTGGTGTTCCTAGTCCGTATCTTCCATGGCCTTCATGGCACTCCCTTGTTGCTTACCATGTAAGAGGCCGGTCGTTTAGATGCATGCAAATTAGGCAAAACCTATTCTTTGAAGTTCCTTACTAAACAGAAACAAGAGAGAGAGAGGGAGGAAGATTGACAATTTGGCACCCCCTAAAACAATTTAGTTGTGTAATTCAGTTCAATGGCAACTGGGTTACTGAAGGACAAAAGGAAAGTAGAACTTGCCTGATACAAATGGTCCTAATCAGACTATTAAAGTGCAGGCTGCAAGAATTGAGTAAGAAAGAAGGAAACGCCACTTGCTTATTTCATTTTCCATCAACTTTTGTTAGTAAAAAGAAAGTTCTCTTCTACTTTTGATCATATTCTACATGATAGTGCTGCCAACCTCAATTCGCTTTGACCACTTGTATCAACCAGCTTCATGCACCGGTGCAATTGGGTCCACAAGAATCGAGTACAGAGCCTTCAGATAAAAAAGCGCAATATTATGAGTATCTATGTCAAATTAAAGCGATATGCTTTGCAAAACAATCTAGATAATCAGGTCGTACGTACGAATGAGTGGGCAAGCTGTGGCATGCAGATCCAGAAGTTAACATATGCATTTATTTAAAAGTTATTTAGTTTCAAATACATCTAAAGAATTTATGTTGAGTTTTTTAAATATAAAAGTTCTGAAAAAAGAAAATGCACCTTGTCTCCATCAGGATACCTGCATCACCTGCCAAATGGATCTCCCTAGGCTTACATACTGCACATACCATTGATTTGATCAACATATTCCAATAAACTTAGTTTTCCAAGCCAATCTCTTCCATGTGTTTCCTCAAGCAACCCAGAGTTTCATAAATCTCAAGGGACAGAGGATGAGTTCTATCTCCAACAGTAAACCCATGTAGACCTGCTCCACCTTCAACACAGCTCCAACCAGGCTTCTTCTTCTGCTGGGTTTCCCTCCTAAACATTCTCCTCATGATCTCGGCTTTCTCCCACCTCATATTGTTGGAATTTATGTTGCATAGAACCACATGGTAACCGGCATTCTGACGATCTAAATTAAACAAATGTTTGGACGCGAGCTCACCAATACTGAGATTGGAATGAATTCTGCAAGCACCAAGCAACGACCCCCAAATTCCACTGTCT
This sequence comes from Nymphaea thermarum, assembly GCA_011799765.1. NCBI lineage: Eukaryota > Viridiplantae > Streptophyta > Magnoliopsida > Nymphaeales > Nymphaeaceae > Nymphaea > Nymphaea thermarum. The sequence continues at coordinate 15,469 of JAANDH010000834.1, read as the reverse complement.
GGTTCGATAGGCATTGCCTTTATGGTCTCATAAGCTTGCCCAAGATGACCGGATCGACCGAGCAGGTCCACCATGCAAGTGTAGTGATCCAGACCGAGTGTAATTCTTGAATCTTTTCTCATGTCAGCGACAATTCGGCACCCGTCTTCAAGCAAGCCTGCATGGTTGCAAGCAGAAAGCAGACTGATAAACGTAACATTATTCGGTTCAAGTCCTTCCTTTTTCATTGCATCAAAAAGCTGCAGAGCTTCTAATGCGCATCCATGGAGTGCATAATTGTCAATCATCGCAGTCCACGAAACCACATCTTTTTTGTTGGCTTGATCAAAGCAACGCCTTGAGTAAATGATGCTTCCACATTTTCCATACGTATCAATTAGAGATGTTATCGTCGCTACATCATCGATGAAGAAACAGTTCCTAAAAAGGTATGCGTGGATCTCTCTGCAAATTCTCAAAGCGACCAGATGAGTAGAAGCGGACATCAGGCATCTTAAGGTATCAGGCCCAGCTCTGAACCCTGCAAGCTGCATTTGCCCAAATAGTGAAATGGCTTCATTGAAGCATCCGTTCTGAACATATCCGGACACCATTCTGCTCCAGGTGACATAATTTCGTTCTGGAGTGGTTTTGAAAACACGAGTTGCTAAAGCAACTAACCCGCACTTGCAATACATATCCAGAAGAGCAGTTTGCAGTTTTACGTCTTGTAGTGCATTCTTCACTACGAAGGAATGAAATTCTTGCCCCCCCATAAGATCCCCCAGCTCAGCACAAGCGGAAATTACAGTGGTAAGAGCTTCAGGGTTTGGCTGCACACCTTCATCCAGCATTCTTCTGAAAGTTTCAATTGCCTTGTCCTTGTTATGTTTCAAACCATACCCAGAAATCATGATGTTCCATGAGATCGCGTCCTTCTCATCCATCATGTCAAAAAATCTCTCTGCTTCTTCAGCGTTACATATTCTGTCATACATTGTCAGAATTGAATTGCCTAGAGACAGGTAACCTTCCATACCTGACTTGATCACGTAACAGTGAAAACTCTGGCCGTGCACCAGGCTTGCAGAGAGATAACACGCCTGAAACATGGCTAACAACACCACGGGGTTGGGCTTCAGACCTGTCAGCTGCATTTGACCAAAGCACAGAAATGCATCATTAAAATCTCGTTTCCGAACATGCCCAGATATCAAGGACGTCCAAGAGACGACATCTTTATGAACCATATCATCGAACACTTTGCGTGCTGCGGACATGTCTGCGTACCTTGCATACATCTCCACCTGTGTATTACAAACATAGACATCTGAACCAAAACCTAATTTGATTGCAGCACAGTGGACCTTCTTCCCGACCGTTAAGCAATTTCCATGTCCGGCGATTGCCTTGTTCACCTGAGGAAAAGTATAATGATCGGGTTGGACCTGTTCTCTTCGCATCATATTATAAACGCATATGGCGTTGCTGAATAAGTGGATGTCCACATGAGACTTTATGCGTGAATTCCACAAACCGGCAACAGACATGTATCGCCCCTTTTAGATGCCTAAAGTACCACTAAGAGGAGAAATACCCGCCACCAGATTCTTTGAGCAGAGTCTCACTGTAATAACTGCTCCCATTTGGATGATGGTGCTGATGTTCAGAGAATGGATGCATGCCCGGTTCAAAATGTCTATCAAAAGCAAAGATCTTCACATGGTCAACATACCACTTAAAGTGGTAGACCCACAAAAGAAAAGAAAATCCAACGTGCTAAGTCCCCGTGGAGGCAGTAGGAGATGCTTGATCGGTATCATGTCAGATTCTGAGGGAACCTCTCAGAATATAGGTTTCCAGAGGAGTAAGCACGAATCCCTAGCGGATCCATTGACGTTTTAGGACTAGTAGACCTAACTACGAAGACGTTTTTCACAATGCCAGCCGTTTGTTTTGATCAGAGATCGGATCACTGATTTTTCTTTTCCTTTTGCCCTATTACTTAAACCACGCACCTGGTTATCTCCTCGTTCGTGTTTCATATGAAATGAAACTTGTTCTTGCGCTGCCTTTCTAAGCGACATTTCCTCCTGAAAATTGGACAATCCTGAAAATCAAAATTAGGGTACACGGAACAAAATAAAAATTTCAATTCTCGTTGGAAAACATCTTATTTCTTGGAATGTAGCAATCTCGTAACTTCTTTCACAGCCTCCTGGATTTTGAACTTCCAGAAATAGTTGCAATACATACGAATTGCGCTTAGACAGCTCAATCCAACACATAAACGCCCATTGCCATGTGCTAGATTGGTTTCATAAGCAAAAAGAAACTTTGTTAATCCAGAAGGGAAGCATATCGTTCGACACCCGTATGCACGATTCACGGAAATGTCATTGACGATTAAAGTCAACAGCAAATAAGGTCTTCATTTCACACATTGTCTGATCTACTCACAATCAGCATTGCTATATCCAACCAACAAAAGTGGCACCAATTGTGTTGTGATATCGAGGTTCAGAGAAGCATTTGGTCCGAAACACCTCAAGGACATGAAACTTAACAGAGTTAGACGAAGGTAGTGACAACTCAACTGAAAGAAAACAGAAAAATGAAAAATGCAAATAGCTGAGGCAGGACGACCGCAAGATATCCAATCACAAACACCCAAACACAGAGTAGAATATGACGACAAAACTTGCATTAAAATAATTGCTGTGCTAAAACAGTTTTGACAACAATGAAGAACCGAAAAGTGTTCAAGAAAGAATCTCATGGGCACTAAAAGAGTCTCACTGAGATCTACCATCAAACTACAAAACTAGCCTTTGCAAAGCTCATCCGCCCACCCAGAAGACTCAGATCATCTAATTCATTCTCCTAATCAGCTCATTGATCTTGTCTTCACGGTTTCCAGCATCACCTCCCTCAACATAGTGGTTTCTCTTCTTTTTGAGGCCACCAGATGGGGCAGAAAGCTTGAATGGCCACAAAAAGTTGTTTGCTTCCTTGAAATGAGGTCCCACGGTCATAATCTCGTGAATCAGATCTTCCACACAGATAATGCCATATTTGCCTAGAGCCTGACATAAGCAGAAGTTCACTTTAGGTGAAGTGAAACAGAAAAAACAAGAAAAATAGGGGGCAATACAACGGTGAAAAACAAACACAAGTCGGTAGTCTAGGTACCTCTTCCACAATGGAATTGTCTGTCAACGGGATCCGCTGATTATTCAATTTTCCAAAACCTCTCTTGTATACAAGCTCTTTTACGCTCTTCAAATTAGGATAGCTGGTACACAAGAGATATTATCAAACATAAAACATGTAATAATTGTATCATTTTTATCATCTAAAAACAAATGAAAACGTACCCATATGTAACGTAAGGCTCAACCTTGTGCAACATATTCATCGTGGCTTTGTTTACCTTCAGGAAAACACCATTGAATATCTGCAATAAAATACACTGTTAACGTGACACCAAAAGCATCCATTTAAGCAGAAAAGTGGAGATAGTATTGCCAACATTCTACCTGTCTCAAGCGCAATAACTGCAATATCTTTCGTGTCTTGGGATGCATTGCATTGATACTAGAAAACACAAAAACACAATGAACTAGAATTAGATACATATGAAGAGTACATCACATCAATTCAATAATTCAAAAATGAGAATGTATGCCATTCTTTGTTTTAAGGAAGGATGTCCCCTGCAAAGAAAGAAACAGAGTAGACACTGATTTTCCAACTGAACCAGAAAAGTGTAACTGAACTCCATAGCACTGGACAGGCAGCAGTTGATGATCAAAGAATAGGCATTAATTAGTTTAAAAAGAAAAGATTCAGAGGAGTGGCTAGGTATACATGAATCATGAATGTAAGTTATAACCGAATGTAAGTTATAACCAAATGTAAGTTATAACCAACAGACAAACCATTTGCTCCAAGACTAAAAATGGTCAAGCAGAACGAACACAAGGTATTATAATAAAAAATACATGTCTAAACATCATAAATTGAGTCATGCAATATATGGAGTCAGGTAAATGGTTGTGCATAACCATACCTTGCTCAAACTCAGATGTACATAAAAATTACAGACACTAAACCTAAATAGTCACTAGGAAAAGCCGAAAAGGTAAAATGCAATATGAAAATATCATAAAACAATAACCACTACATTCCAGTGCAAGAAAAGAAGGCCATCCTCACCCTCGAATACGAATGATGAACAGCAGCTTTGCTTCTGGATTGACATAAAATCCACCTTTCAGTTTTGCCTCTCTCTTCAACCTAATGAGTTCCTTATCCTATCGATTCAATGAAAAATATCCTATTAAGTCTCGGGTGGGTCATCACTTGCACATATAGATTCCCAAAAGAAAAAGGCAGAAAAAAATCATAGAAATGATCATCTCACATTCTCCTCATACTCTTTTGCATATGCTTGAGCCCTTTTAAAAATCAACTTCCGGCTTTCGGCATGCTTTTTTTTCTTTGCGTCAATCGCTTGCTTCTTTGCCAAGCTCCATTCTTCAAGTCTCTTTCTTTTCTTTAACACTGATTCTGGAACGATTACAGCACCTTTCTCGTCTTCACCCATCTACCCACAAAAAAAAGAGAGAGAGGGAGAGAAATCAGATACAAAGTTCACATCCTCCTAACAATGAAATTATAATATTAACACATCTCCCCAGTATTCCTGAGACAAGTGTAATTCATCAGACATATATTAAAAAAACAAATAGCAGGTCGCATGAAACAAAAATATTAAGATCCCAACCATGGAATCAATAATCTTCACATCTTGCATACGAGATGCAATGATCAAAGACTTCAACACCTCAGCATTTGCAACCATGACTCTGGTAACTCTGATCTACATGCTCAATTACAAGCCCTTGACTTCCATTACTTTGGTTTCTATTAACAATGTCTTTGACTCAGCTGAACTTCTCAGGACCAAAATCAACATCCGAACACCGTTGAATTGGACTGAATATTCATATTTGGAATATAAGCAAAATTCAAGTAGAACAGCCAACTTTGCCTGCAGACCATGAAAGCCACGCATACAAAACCCTTCCAGGAATGGAATTGAAATAATGGCGCTTATCTTGGAAACAGCAGTTTTAGGTAATTTATACTCTGTCCACGGGCCAAAGGCACGACTCCACAGCAACATACTGATGAATAAGGTCACGTCTAGAAAAAGCAAGCACTTTTAGAAATCAAACAATAGAAGCAAAACTACGAAATTCTGATCTTTCCCATTCTCCACTTTATCTCGGTACGCTAAAAATGTTCTCAAGAAGCCTTCTTTGTCAAAAAACCTGACTCCTAACGAATGTAAGCATCGTCCATTGGCAATAGACAACTGAAACGAAAGCTCATCCGAAATACGAAGTACCGTCATCAGCTGAACCCCTAAAACCGATGCAAGCACCAGAATAGTTAAACTTCAATAACACCCCAAACATGACATGGACAACCTCTGGACACCATATACATGACCCTCAAAACATGAACCTTGGTGGCTCAACCAATGCATTTCAATTGCAACAAAAGCAAACACATTCTCTTCTAAATAAACCTATGCCTAAGATAATAACCCTCAGAGGAAGCAACGTATAACAGATGAAGAAGGAATCGATAAATCTAATAAAATTCGTGCATCCTAAAATCGCAAAAAAGAAAAAGAAACACATAGTGGATCATGTCAGTCGTTCCCAAGTCGGACATGAGAACTACAGTTTCTTTTCAAATGCTTCCTTGTCAAATGCCACAATCACATTTTTATACGTTACTGCAGATCCAATAGATGCACCTTTTTCCATCTGACAACAAGCACATCGAAACCTAAGCATTATTCTTAAAGAAATGGTCATCTGGGAAAAAAAAATGCGAAATCCACAGCTAGTTTCATGATTCACAAGAAACATCAATTGTACTGGAAATACAGAGGCGCAAAGCCGCATATCGAGAGAGAGAGAGAGAGAGAGAGATGGGCAGACAAACAGACCTTTCGTTTCCTCTTCACTTGATCCTCAGACAGCGCGGGCGAGAGAGAAAGCGAGAGAAGGGGGGGGATTGCAAGGGGAGGGGACTGAAATAAGAACATGTTCATTTTTAGGGTTTTGATCGGACGGCTCCAACCTCCGCTTAATCTAACGGGTCGGATTCAGGTCGCTGCATCTACTGCTGATTGGATCCAGTAAAGATCAAGTGTAGAATAAAATAGACTGGAACCGGGTCAGACGTTTCGGGTGCCACGAGACGCAGCATTTTGGCACTTCCCCAACATTTGGATTCATTCTGGGGTCTTGGAGTATAATTAAGACACCAAAAAGTTGACATTGTATTTTGAGGGGACGAGAGGTTAGGTGGAAGATTAAGCTCTTATATAAATGATAGAATGAAATATTCCTCCAGTTCACCTAAAATTATGACATGAATTCAAACAGCTAAATTCTTCTAAAAATCCATATTCCTTCATAAACTATAATGAATAGTAGGATTCAGAGTGGATAACCTTTCTAGGAAATGTTAATCTAATGTGGTAGGAGTGTCTTTGATGCACCATAAACTAAAAGTTTTCTGTTTGGAGAAAAAGTGATTAAACATATTGGCTTTTCTTTGTGTCTGAATCAAATGGACAAATTTATATTTTAAGGTTGGCAGTGAATATGGTAGCACTGGCATTTCCTGAAAAAATCCAAAGAGCATTTAGCTATCTTTACGGTTTTGTTTGTATGCCAGTTCATGGTCACCCAGTCTATAGGTTCCCAACACCCAAATGCAACAGAACGGTAGATCTAGCAATTGGAATAGTTGAAGCCAGGTCCATTAATTCAGCAAAGACGATTTGAGACCTTTGCATGAAGAAGTCGTAGAATTTGATATTGTTTTTCTTTCTAATTTTCATTTTCGCATAATTTTTATCATTTATGTAGTGCTTTAGTAAACGTCAGATCTATATCGCATGGGTACGTGGACATAGGCGCGTGAGTGCTGGAAGCTTAGGTGTGACAATACAGCTGTCGACGCATGTCCAGCAAAAATAAAATTTTAAACAATCAAAATCATATTAATTCATTGTTTATATTCATAAAATATATACTACCAAACCAAAGATATCAAAATTCACCCAAGAAAACGTACCCGCACACATCAGGCCGTATCGACAGGGTAGCATGGCATCTGTCACGGAGCAGCAGCTCAAACCAGATGTTGGGTTGCTTTCATACGGCCGGCTACAGGTTGATACATCATCGTTATTTATTTTCTATTCACCAAGTAAAAGTTGATTCTTTTCTTTTTTTTTCCTTTCCTTGAAGTTTTACACAACCCCTACTCGTTTCTCTCGCACAAAAGTAACACACGGATTGAAGTAGGTTATATGTTATGGACCTATGGTCTATCCCCTACTCGGAGAGTTGGAGGTGGAACACTCTCGCTAGGTTGCGGTTGGAAATCCGTCTCCCTTCCCTTTTCTACGTATAACTAAACGAGGAGAAAAGAGAGAGGAGCACCAGAGGTTCGACGATTCATTTTCCCAGTTTATCTGAGTAACGAGGAAAGAAGATGAACGAACGTCATTATAAACCTGATGGTCAATTCATTGTCATCCTGCCATGCATTTCTCATGGGAGCAAAAATATTAAGTTCCTTGTCATGTCTCACCACCAAAATGAAATAACCCTATCGGAACCTTGCGGCCGAGTATTACAGTTTCGCTACCAACGGCTAGATCCATCATCTTAATTGGAGACTATAAGCAAAGCGAAGTTCCACGCAAGAAAAAGACATATGCCTGATATATAAGGGGAGGGAGGCAAGGACAAACACAAACACAAACACAAACACACACACACACACGGAGAGAGAGAGAGAGAGATGCAAGCACCAACTACATTGAACAGAAAAGGGGAAGTCTTTACAAGATCTTACAACCTTCTTCGGCACACAAGACGGGTTAGCACAGGGCAGCAAGAGAAGATGTTATAGAGACGGCAACGGCAGTTGTCTTTCTATATGCGTCATAAATTAAAGAATAAACAAAATGGTAAAAGATGCGATAGCTAAATCAATAAGACACTCATAAACCAGGTGAGACGTAGCCATAATTTTAGAAAGTATCAGTCAACTTTCCAGTCCATTTCTTCAACAAATGTGCAGCTACTCATTTGTTTGAAGAACGGGAGAAAAGAGCATTTACTGGTGAGAACTTGTCTGGCCAACCAAGAAACGGACGACAACACAAGTAATGTTATCAGCACTGCCCCTTTGATAAGCTTCCTGCATCAATCTCTTTGCTGCCTCTTCTGGATCTTCGATAGACTTGACCATTGAAACAGCCTCCTGCATCAGTTGAAAGAAATAGTCAATCAGTTTTAGTGACTTCGAGACAATGAAAACAAGCATATTTGGAAAAGCAAGTCGAGACCTCATTTGTCACCACATCCCAAAGGCCATCACTTGCAAGTATAAGAAATTCAAGAGAACCATCAATAACCTCTTCCTGTCATTTATGAGCAAATTGAAGAGAATTTGTCAGCTTACTTCAGAAACTCACTACAAAGTACAAACAAGTTTATTATCCTGGACTTTAGACAAGCTTTTACGTGCAAAAGATTAGATTTTATTTATTCAACGTTCAAACAGCAGAAAGCCGACTAAACAGCCTTACCATAAAGGACCACGGTACAGCTGATGGGAAACAGAACAAAGATTCTGAAAGCAACGGCCTGAACTCAAATTGACAGTTATGGCAAGAAAATATACAAACTGTTTGTGTCCAATGAGGATATGTTCAATAAAATACACACAAGATCTCATATATCCCAAGATGCTGAATGGCTGGAGAGATCAGAAGGGCAATAACAATTGTTCACAATTCCAAGCCAACCATGAACAAATGACATGAAAACATCCAAACCACTCATAAAGCACACTGGATCTGCAAAGATCCTAACCTTAATTTCCGGGTCTGCAACAACATATTGCTTCAATTGCCTATCACCAAAAGCCCTGGAAACAGCAAGAACACCACCAACCCTCCAAGTACCTAAGAGCACACATGTTTAGCCTTTCATATATCATAGAAGACAAGGGAGATAGATTTGTCACCAGTCACCAGCAGCATATCAACAAAGAGTGTCACTTGCCTGCCCACATTACGAAACCTCCAGCATCCTCAATCCTTTGCCGCTCATCAGTTTGATCTGGCTTGTGATCTCGTGAAACAGCTATTGCTGTAGCAGGATACAGCAAATCAATACATGCACGCAGATTGGTAAATCAGGTTTGTGCAAAAATTGCCTAACGAAAAAAACACAAAAAATGTGTTTTTTTTTCGAGCACCTATTCATTCAGCATTTATCAGGGCAAATAGATGGACAGAATATCATTTCAATTTTCAAATATTTAAGTTGTGATATTTTGATCCATAGGCACATGAAACACAAGAACATCCTGACTGCTCTCTTATTAATAAATTTGTATTTGGAAAAGGAGTCGCTCAAAGCTATAAATGCACCAAAATCAACACCAAATGGCATGTAATCAGATTTAGATATGTCCAGAGGCAACACTGAGATAGCCAGAAAAGAACAAAAAAGGAAGAAAATCTGAGATGTGTCAAACCAACGTGTGCAAGACATGGGCTTTAGGACATAAAGCAAGGAGAACCATCTATGATATATTCAATGGTCTGGTCCCATTCCATTTGGAATCACACCTGAACTTTTCAGTTACAAAAAGGAGAACGTTTTGAGAACGAAAGAGGGAGATTAAACAAGTGAAGTTGCCGTAGAACTGTAGAAGTATCCGCAAAGATCAACAAAATCAGGTATTCCTGATCTGGTTCTTAATGATAGCATTCTCTATAGAAGATCTGCTGTTACCATCACAAAACCATCGTTCAAACTTCAAAATATTCTACTGTTACCATCACAAAATCGTACTTCAGAATAGTGCACTATGTGCAATATTGACCATATCGTGGTATTTGCTGGTGTAAAACCTGTCTAAAGCTATAATAAGACATGGTGCATGAACGAATTGAAAATATTCACCATCTGCATAGACCAAATTTTGGTTCATACCATTTCCATCACGGCAGATAACAACACGAGAGTCACCAACATTTGCAACAAGCAAACGATCTCCAACAAGAACAGCAGTTGATGCTGTCGAGCCCGCATCTCTGTTCTGACTATTCTCTGACTTGAGAAAATCAGAATCTGTCTGGTTGTATGCATCGGCTGCATGAGCCAAATAAAGTACAAATACATGAGCAACCAAATACAGCTTTTAGACAAGGCTAAATTTGCTGCTAAAATTGAAAGCATTAGCACCTATGGCTGATCTAGTATTGCTGATGAACTCCGGATGCCTAATCAAGTTACTAAAGAGATTCTGTTTTACATACTCGGCTGCTCGAGCACCACCATGCCCTGAAATACACACATATATAAATTAGTGCAAAATCCTTTGGGCGTGAGAGAGAGAAAATTTCCTATGACTTAATTTGAAAATCAGCCAAACTAAGAGTCACTAGCATATGAAACATGTAGAAAAAAAAATGACGAGGTTCAGCCAAATCAAATCTGTTGTTTGTTAAATAAATGCCTTAACAAATAGGCATTCTATACAATTTTAGTTTTAGCATCCACTTCGTTCTTTTTGTACCTTATGTAGATCATAAAAACTATTTTCATGCCTTATGCTTGACGAGCACTCAGTACCAAATAGAATTAAAGAAACAGAAATATTTACCATCAAACACTCCAAACAAACCAACTATCTCTCCATCAACTCCAGCAATCTTGGTCTCGTAGAAGTCCTCCATTGTGGACCTCTTCCCTGGGGAACTTGCAAATCCATAACTAAACTTGCGATCTTCACTGTTGCATAAATACAAATTAATTAATTGATCAAAAAAATTAGCGAACTAGGCAATTTCATTTCAATTTGATTTATGATAACAGAAATTCGCAAGACATCCCTTGCAGTAATCTGCAGAGGGGTCAATTTAAGATTCACATGAACGAAAGATACTAGGATTTAGTTTCACACAGAAAGCATGATGTTGCAACACTATATATAAGAGGTTGCTAAGTTGTAACTACATAAGTGCTGCAGCGCATTGGATGTGGAAGATGGCAACCATAACGATGTAATAACCACACCATTCCTCTCCAGATCTGTGCAACTACATAAAACACAAACACGCAGCTTATTGATTGTGTTTACAGTTTACACAAACAGAGTTCTGCATTTTTAAGAATTAGAGACTTGGTTTGTCCTGCCACTTGACTATAAAAGTTAAAAAGCCACAAACAAGCTCGGAGTATAAAACTCCTAAAAAGGTCACTGGCACAAGGTAGGAAGAATGCATGCTCATCAAATTAATAGGCACCTGTAAGTGAAGGGTAAAAGGAGTTACCCATTGTTATGACAAAAAAGTATCACAGGAAAAGGAAGAAAACTATGAGTAAAGCTAATTTGAAAGATGAGTTTATGCTTATCAAGTTCTAGATTGCATTAAAGTAATTTCTCAACAAGCTTTAGATTATCTTTGCAAATAAATCTAGTTGGAATGCAACCAATCTCAGTTAGAGGGGATACTTTCTAAGATTCGTTTGCAAGAATGACAGTGGTCATAGATGTAAAAACTGTTACTTTGGATACATGAATGGTACTGTCGAATTTATAGTTCGATGGTTGTTTCCATAAATGCAGTTGGCTACAGGAAAATAGAGGAACGGAAAAATGAATGGAGAGGCCCATTATGATATGCTCTCTCTTTCATATTCATCAATAACACCAGGAGTTTGGTATAGCTAAAAACAGGTCTCCTTTTCTTCATATCTCCGGTTCTGTATAATTCCAGAAACCAAAAATAATTGACCGGATGCCATTTTTAACAAAATAAGCCTTTCTTCTTTTGAAAATTTACTGCGAACTAAACAAAGCATTTACATGGGCAGGTGTTCCTGTCCTATATCGACGGTTCACCACATAACAAAAAACTTACTTGCATGAACATATAGTAAAAATAACATATAAAGAGCTGAAATAAAAAAAGTTAAACAGATTTCAAGGAGGCACATATGGTCCCATAAGTAGAAAGCTTAGAATACAGACCTGAGACCTCCACCAGAAACGGGGCCATCATCAATCTGTGTGCCACTTGTAGAGAAAACTGAATTAAGATAACCCATATCCACGCAGATCAATTGTCAACTGATGATTTTGACTGCAGCAATCACCTCATAATCTGGATGTACTATGAAAAAATCCACCTTGCAAGACAAAGAGAAGCAAAACAAATAAACAGAGAAACGTAAGCTGGAGGGGCTACCAGAGATCTAAATCACCATAGTACAAATTATCCAGAGGAAGATCTACCGTGGAAAAAAAAAACACACAGAAATAAGCCATGAGCAGGGAAGCTTCTATAGAAAGACAAAGAAGGAATAACAAATTAATCTAAACTAGCGACATTTTACAATTTTTAATTGTCAAAAGCCTAAATTTTCCAATATTACAAGACTAAGAACTCTTTTGAGATACCGTTTTTTTTTTATACATATGTCTTATTCAAAATATAAAAACTGGCAATTAAACTTACAACGTAAACACAGAAGATTTACGATGAAACAATGCCAGATTTTGAACCAGATTGAAAGCTTTAATCATATAAAAAAGAATTTCACACGTCATGGACTCGAATCTAATAGAAAGAATTTGTTGAGCCTAATGGAGGAACAGAGAAGAGAGAAGCACAAAGTAATTGACATATTATTAAACGGACGATAAAGGACTTCGGCCTCAAAGAACAATGCAAATGGTTACAATTAGATCAACTCGAATTCTATATCAGTTCTACAAATAGCTATTCGGAATTAGCATTTCTTAAGACATAATAGAGGGAAATTTATCTATTCATTTCCCAAATGGATCAAAATGGAATTTGCAGGCTGTGCGCTTTGGCAGTCAACATGGCCTTACGAATCGGAGAAGAGTTGACGGAACAGAAGGTTCCTTGATTTCTAAAGGACAGTGACAGGTATTCAAAGGTTTAACCAAGACAGGAAAATAGACGATCGTAAGTCGTAACAGATGAAGCGAGAGAAAATTTGTCACGGAAATGAATTGAACTGCAGGTCCCGAAGCACAATCTTTTTGCTGACGCCAAAATTTTCATGTGCTTCTGAAACTCAAGACAGAAGAGCATGTTCCTGATGTTCAGAGGACAAAAGGATCTGCTGCGCGCTTCCCCAAAAAAACCCCCTAACATAGAAAAACTGTTAGACAACGAAACAATACTCGCCCAAACGAATTGCCAACATAAACTTCTCAGGTTTTTTTTTTTTGGTTAAGTCAAAAGACTCGTGCCTCCACTCAAAAGGCACACACGAATTCGCGCCCAAATTCCCCCCGGAACAAGAAAATTAAAAGAAAAATCGCCGATAAAAAGGCCTAACTTAAATTAAAATGACAAATGAGAAACCAAGTAGATGTTTCGCAGGGGGAAAGAGAGAATAGGTGAGATGGCGACGATCATGATGACAACGATAACGGAGAAGGGAAAGGAGACGATGAGTAAGAACGATGATACCTACCCAAGCGACCCGCAGGCAACAAGAAAAAGGTACACGCCTTTCTTGCAGCCAAAGAAGAAGAAGAAGAAGACGACCTCGGAGGAGAGAAACCGAAAGTTCGCGAAAGGGGAGGAAATTATGAAGAAGAAGAAGAAAAAGACGGAGAGAGGAGCGATACCTCAAAGAAGCGACAGCACCTCTTCTCCTCCTAAAGAAGTCGCGGTCGGTTTTTGTCTCCCGTTTACCAGAGAGGAAGCGGACACGCGTCGACCATCGGCGTCTCCGTCTTCCACCGGCCCCCGACCGAGTCAAGCCCGGGAATCGCGAGCTTCGTCCCCACCGCTCGACCGCCTTGCCTCGCCCTCCCCCGATTTATAAAAGGACGCCAACTGCGGAACGGAATCGGGTCCCAGATAAGTGTCGCGCTGGCTCCACCGTCCGATAAGGGTGCATGGATACGGTTCCAACCCGGAGAGAGGGGGGGTAGGACCTATCCTAGGGCCCGTTTAGCGTTTATCGCTCTTGCGCGGGCCCCGCACCCATGGTGGGGCCCCTCGGCGGGTCAGTGAGCTGCAGTCTGACCCGACCCATCATCTCGGTGAAATCTCAAACTCCCCCGATAAATAAACTCTCAAAAATGTGACCGGAGAACTTTGCTTTCCGCCTCAAAAGTTTCCTCCCTTTCGTTTTTTTTTTCTGGAACGCCGTGTGGTTCTTCTCGCCCTCCCAAAAATGCAAACGGAAAAAAGATAAAGAAGAAAGGAAACCGTCTTCGTGAAGGTAATGCTTCGTCTCTAAAAATCAAAATAATTGCATAATCGACGTTACATCTTCTCGATACCAATGCAATCCTTTTCACAAACATCTAAGTCGAGACCGGCTTGACAGCTACGGTCGTCATTTCAAAATCTTCTGAAACATTGTTGCGGGTGGAACGCTTTAAATAAGTGCCACTGAGTTCCCTGTCCCCACGGGATTTCGTTCAGTGGTTCGATGACTATCTGGCCAACAGCTGGTTGGAGTCACAGGGGTGTCGACTCCTCTTGTGTCGATGGAGTGGGACCGTTTCCTTGTTAACGTGGATTGGAAAAACAATATTTATTATTTATGGTTTTGAAAACCCAAGCTAACCTTGAGTTGAGTAGTTGTTTCCTAAATTCTTCTTCATTTTTATATTCGGATGTCCAACCGGCCACGGCGAGAACGGTCAGATTCCGGCCCGTTGTCGGCCTTACGTAAGCGACTTGCACGTTAGGGCCAAAACTAGCTGTATCAAAAGATCCGTTGGCTCCGTTTGTTTTTGAAAAAATTCGGGGCAAGTACCACCCAGCTGGTTAGGTTGGCGAAATCGGGTCAGGCAAGACTTGGCCAGACGGATACGACCCGATATCAGTGTCCGTTTGAGAGGCCATGAAATCAACTTCAACTTGGATTAGGATTCGGGAGTCCTTTTATTTGCTACGGTTGGTTCTCGATTTCCCTGGTCTCGTCTCCCTCGGATTACGGTGGGTCGGATTTAGCGACCGAGCTCTTGCCGCCTTTGTCACGGGAAAACTACTCAATTGGAGGTCAT
Source organism: Nymphaea thermarum (assembly GCA_011799765.1). Lineage (NCBI taxonomy): Eukaryota > Viridiplantae > Streptophyta > Magnoliopsida > Nymphaeales > Nymphaeaceae > Nymphaea > Nymphaea thermarum. The sequence continues at coordinate 301 of JAANDH010000834.1, read as the reverse complement.
GCTCGGGCGGCAAGTTACCGTTGGAGAGAGAAGCTCTGAGGTCGTGGTCGAGTGGGTGACGAGAGGTGCTGTTGGGAACCCCCGGCGCTCGCCGGGGGGGATGGAGGCGAGCGGGGAGAGGAAGGTTCCAGGGCAGGCTAGTGGGGGAATGGAGACGAGAGGGCTGCGGAAGTCGAACTGGCAGATGGAGAAGATGGAGTCGAGCGGGGAGAGAAAGGATCTAGGGCAGGGCGGTGGGGGGATGGAGTCGAATGGGGAGAGAAAGGAACTAGGGCAGGGCGGTGGAGGGCTGAGGATGATG